>PVJS01061010.1:0-11094 GCA_004027185.1 Glis glis | reverse complement strand
ATATATGCAATGCAAATAGTTGTTATACTGTATTGTATAGGTAATAATGACAAAAATACAAGTCTGTATGAGTTTAGTACAGACACATTTTTTGTGTGTGTGATGTTAGGGATGGAACCCACAGCCTCACACATGCTAGGCAAGCACTCTACCACTAAGCTACACCCATAGTCCCAGATGCAATTTTTTTAAATCTGCAATTGGTTGTATCCACAGATGGGGAACCCACAGATATGGAGGGCCAACTGTATTCCTATTGGCTCAATCTAAGTTGAGTGCATTATCTATTATTGGCTTTTGTTAAACTCAAAGTTAACAAAAAGCCCCAGGTGTATCACATGTGCTTCAGTTAAAATCACATTTCATCTATTCTGCTCTTGTACAATTAGTTTTGGGGATGCAAGTATAGGATGCTTTATTGTTTCCTGTTTGTCTTTATATTATTCGAATTGGCTCATTATTTCAGCCTATTAAGGTTCCTTTAGCTCTGACTCTGTTTTCTAACATATAAGTTACTCTTTTCAGCTTCAGATCATATGTACATCAATCAATATTCACAAAAAGTCCTCATATTCCTATTCCTATTCTAATTCCATATGATATATATGACAAAATTTGACAGTTGAATGTACACTATATTTACTACATTATAATTATTTTATACATGTAAATATTATTTCTGCATTAATATTTTAAGCTCATCTATAGAACAGAGCATGTCTTCTACTTATTCTGTAGTATCAGGCACACATTAGTCATTTAATAAGTACTTGTTGACTTGGCTTGAAAGCGTGATTAAGGTATTTTTACAGTATAGCTGCATCAATTGAGCCACAATTGACCTTCATCTCATTTTTTGAAGTGCTTTCTTTTACATCCATACAGACGTATTTGTGGGAAATGCTATACATATTTAAGCATTACAAAATAACTTCAAAATCAGTCAGAGGCCAATATAGTACAAACAGAAGCCACAGTGCCATCTAGTGAACATCACTAGATTATAGGTGCTAATCAAAAGCTCATTTTGAATCATGTAACAGAAAGGCATGATTTATAGAGCTTTATATACTAAATAGAAATGATATAATGTTTAGCACATGAGACATAGTTGTTTCCAATTTAGGTCATATAAATATTCTACAAATAGTCTCATCTTTGTGGTTGTTGTAAACCTTATAGCCACTCTGGGTCTAAAATTTTGCCTCAATTTTATCACTCTATAATAGTACTAAATGACACTCATGTACCTCAACTGCAGTTGCAAAAGGAGGATGAGATTTCTGTACTGAGTTAAAGGGGCTCCGAATTTGCATTACCATTAATTCACACAGACTATCACCAAAACAATTCATTAACCATTTGTCAACCAATATTAAGGTTTTAAGATCTCCCTATATAAAGGTGTGATAAATTGTTTCTATACTTAGAGCCCAGGCTCATTTATATCATCCTTAAGTGCATTCAAACCTACAACTTGCATAAACCAAACACTTAAAAATATTCAAAATAATACAGCAGCCAGGCATGGTAGTGCATGCCTGTAACCCCATTACTCAGGAGGCTAAGACAGGAAGATCACAGGTTTGAGACTAGCCTCAGCAATTTAGTAAGGTCCTCAGCAACATAGTAAGATCCTGTTTCAAAATTAAAAAAATAAAATAGGGATGGGGATGTAGCTCAGAGGTATAATGCCCCTGCATTTAATCCTCAGTACAAAAACAAAACCAAAACAAACAAACAAACAACAACAACAACCCCCCCCCCACACACACACAGAAAAATTAGGATTCTGGGTTTAAGGTTCTATAAACTCTCCAAAGGTAGAGTTGATGTCTGTGAAACTGAATTGTTTTTCGTTTTGTTGGTTTGTTTGTTTTTGTTTTTGTACTGGGGATTGAACCCAGGGCTTCACACATGCTAAGCATGCACTCTACCACTGAACTATAGCTGCAACCCTAAACTACACTGTTTTAATATTGTCTCATGCAAATAACTTCAACAGATAATGGCAATTTAAAAATGTGTACTTATATAACTTAGAAAAAACCCAAATGCCATGTGGTAGCGCATGCCTGTAATCCAAGTACTTGGGAGGCTGAGACAGGAGGATCACAGGTTCCAGGTCAGCCTCAGCAACTTAGCGAGACCCTGAGTAACTTAGCAAGACCCTGTTTCAAAATAAAAAATAAAAAATAAAAAGGGCTGGGAGTGTATCTCAGAAGCAGAAGCCCCTGGGTTCAATACCCAGTACAAAAAAAAAAAGAAAGAAAGAAAAAGAAAAAAGAAATTACCTATATTTATCATTGTTACCTCAAAGCAATACTGCCAAATATGTGGTCTAATTAATCTGTAGCTAATCTACTACAAGTTCAGAGGAATCTGCTCTCCAACTTCTTTGACCTAAATTAACTTCGGAAATATGATTCAATATTTCATTTTAGAGAAAAAATTGTGTTTCCCCTTCTCAAAGAGAAAAGAGCTAAGCTTGAGGAAGCAATAGTGGTGATTTTTAATAATATAATTTCATTTGGTTCTGATAATCAAAGCATGAGCAAATGGAATCCTATATCAGAGGAAATTGATTTCAGGTATATTGAATCTCTAATACTATATTTATGTGTGTGTGGTACTGGGGATTAAACCCAGGGGTACTTTTACCTCTAAGCTACACCCCAGCCCTATTTTATTGTATTTTGAAACAAGGACTCACTAAGTTAACACATGCTCTCTTGGAACCTGTAATCCTCCTGTCTCAGCCTCCTGAGTACTGGGATTATAGGCATGCACCACTGTGCCTGGCTCTGTTACTATTTTTTAATGTAACAAGCACCTACTATGCATTTAGTACTACATTGGGTACCAAAACAAATAAAGATGAGATCCGGTTCTCAAGGAAGGGGCTAAGATAGATATACGATGAACTAGAATATACGGTAGAACATAAGTACCTAGGGAAAAACAGAAGTGTTACAGTCTTGGAGGAAAGGCAAGACAAGAAAATTTCCTTGAGAAAATTGACATTTGGAGCCAAGCTTTGAAAAAGGGAATTTCAAAGAATAAGGATGAAGGAAAGAGATAATTTGTAATAAATAAGGATGAAAAAGGTACCAAAGTAGAAGAGCATAGACCATGGTCAGAAGTAGCAGGTACTCCAGTTGAAGATAAACACAGTATACAGTAGTTCCTTTTTATGAACAGTTTCACCTCCCATGGTTTCAGTTACCCACAGTGAGCCATGGTCCAAAAATATTAAATAGGTAAGTCCAGAAATAAACAATTCACAAGTTTTAAATTGGGCACCATTCTGGATAACATGATAAAATCTAGTGCTGTCTCACTCTGTTCTTCCCAGGATGTAAATCATCCCTTTGTCCAGCATATCCTTTTTGAATATATTACCCACATATTAGTTACTTAGAAGCCATCTAGGTTATCAGATTGACTGTCATGATATCACAGTGTTCTGTTCAAGTAACCATTATTTTACTTAATAATAGCCCCCAAAGTTCAAAAGTAGTGATGCCAGCAATTCGTATACACTCAAGAGAAGCCATAAAGAAAAAAGGTGAAAGATCTCAACTTTATTATAAGTATGTATGGAAAGGAAAAACATAGCATATATAGTGTTCAGTACTATTGATGGTTTCAGGGGGTTCTTGGAGTGTATCCTCATGGATAGGGGATGACTAATATATAAGAAAAGGAAATAAAATAAGATTAATTTATTTCTAGCTTACAGAGGGCATTAAGTGCTGAGGAATTTTGTTTTAATTTACAGAAAGCCAATGAAGATTATTGAGCAAGAGATGATAATCAGAACATTATTCCAATAGTCTTAGGGGTAATGAAGGCTTAGACTAGCATAGTGAGGTGAAGGTGGGAGAGGAGACAGCTGGCAAAAAATATTTGCAGAGGTAGAAGTGATCAGATTTGATTGAATACAGTCTTAGACAGCTGGATCTACACAAAAGCAGTACAAACATAAATCTGAGTTATGAGAGAGATGAGGGCTAGAGATACAAATTTGAGAATGGAGAGTTGATATTAAGAAAATAGTTGATGAATTGTTGAGGAGGACCATATACAGAAGAAATAAAAGAAAGTACCAGAGAATAAATGCATTCTACAGATGTTTATTGAAAACTTACCATATATCAAGCATGGTCGTGGGTACTGGGAATAAAATGGCAAAAAGATAAACATGGTACCTGACCCTATCCTCTTTTTCCAGATAAACACAGAGCCATATCCCTCATTTCCTCACATGTCTATTAAAAGAAATCTTCTCCCTGAGGCCTTTGCTGACCATCTCATCTAAAATTTCAACTATTCACAGACCCCAAAGCATTTACTATCATCCTTTCCTGCTTATTTTCTTCTTAGAACGTATCATTATTTAATACACCATGCCGCAACAAACTGTGTCCTTTGGGCAAAATCTGGACAACCCTCTGTTTTTGTGCAGTCCATGGTTGAAATAAATCAAGAGAAGAATAGTATTTTATGACATAAAATTCACATAAAATTCAAATTTCAGTATTCCTAAATATAAAATTTTATTGGAACATGCCATGTACATCTGTTTATATATTGTCTATGGCTGCTTTCACAGTAAAGCAGCAGAGATAAGTAGTTGCAACAGAGGCTGTGTGGCTTGCAAAACCTAACTATTTACTCGGTGGTTCTTTACAGACAATTTGTTGGCCTCCATAATACATCCCTGTAATATAAGTACTTATCTTTTTATTGTCTGTCTCCTAAGTAGAATATAAACTCCATTAGGGCAGGAGTTTTCATCTGTTTTTCAAATTACTATATTCCAATGCCAAAATGGTATTTAACTTTTTTATATGCATGGTGCTGGGGATCAAACCTGGCTCATTAGGCATGTGCTTGGCCACTGAGCTACATCCCCAGCCATGCAAAATGGTATTTAACATGTAGTAGACAGTTAATAAATATTTTTTGAATGAAAGAGTTTTGAAAAATATAAACAGTGCTTTGGGGTTAGAAAGTTTGGCAATTGAAGTCAGTACACAGAACTAAAGTTTGAGGAGGATGACAAGGTTGAAGGAAGGTTTTTAAATCAAGAAAACCTCAAAATAACTATAGTGACAGGGGAAGGAAACAGTAGAGAAAGATTAAAATGCTAGTATTGAGATCTGTAGAATAAGGTTAACAGAGTATGGTATTACTTTCTCAGAAGTAAGGGAGAAGAAAGGATGGGTAAAGAGGAGAGAAATTGGTGAAGCTCATCTCAGTGGCTACAAGCTCAGCAAATCACACATTCATGTCTTTTTCTAAAACAAAGGAGAAAACATAGTGGCTTGAGGAGAGAAAAATGTTTTGAAGTCACCACTGTGGGGAATATGATAGAAAGTAAACAAGAAGCCAGGCACGGTAATGCATGCCTGTGATCCCAGTGACTTGGGAGGCTGAGACAAGAGGATTGCAAGTTCAAGGCCAGTCTGGGAAACTTAGTGAGACCCTCTCTCATAATAAAAAGGGCTAGGGAATATATTATAACTCAGTGGTAGAGTTCCCCTGGCTTCAATCCCCAGTACAAAGGAAGGAAGGAAAGAAGGAAGGAAGGAAGGAAGGAAGGAAGGAAGGAAGGAAGGAAGGGAGGGAAGGAGGAAGGAAGGGCAAACAAGTCAGGATTAACCACTGTATTAAGTCAGGGTAACACCACTGTCTAGTTAAAAAAATATGAAATTTTAGAAAAGCAAATAAATATGCTTTCATAAAATTTCCCAACAGTGCTCAAGCAACTCAAAGGAGTGAAAAAGGAAGACAATGAAAGTTAACAAAGGTAAGAAAATGACAAGTTGCAAACAGCAAAGCATGACGGACCATGGTGTTTTTTGTTTGTTTTTTACTTTTCTATCTATCCTAGTGCAGTACAAAATATTGCTCACATGTGGAGAGTATCCAACAAATATCAGCTAAATTCAAGACAGTAAGGATAAATGAAGAAATACAGTAACAGTAAGCATTAAAGTTACTTTGAACATATTGAAAATAACCTTTGTCTTCATCACCAATTTGGCTTTAAATGATGCAGTTGCACACAGAGTACATGGTCTTTGCTCTCCTATTCTCCTCGTCATTACTAACAATATTTGAATTCCTAACTATAGCCTCACTCCTACACTAGGCTCCAAGACCAAAATTGATATTAGTTACAGGATATTTAAGAAGTACTGTTTCAGGCTGGAGATATGGCTCAGTGGCAGCATGCTTGCCTAGCATGCACAAAGTCCTGTGCTCAATCTCCAGCACCACAAATAAATAAACATGTACTGCTTCAAGTCTTGGAAGACTGTACCTGGTCAACTTGTATTCCTCTCCTGATAACTTTATCCCATATGGCTCTCTATGCTGGTTCTCTGTTCTCTCTCTCTCTCTCTCTCTCTCTCTCTCTCTCTCTCGATACTGGAGGTTGAACCCAGGCACATTTTACCTCTGAGCTATATCCCCTACCCCTTTATTTTTTATTTTGAAATAGGGTCTTACTAAGTTGCTGAGGGGCTTGCTAAGATATTGAGGCTGGCCTCAAACATTTGATCCTCCTGTCTCAGGCTCCCAAGTACTGGATCTACTCTTAAAAACAGACTCATATGCCAGTCCCTTTAGTAATGGAGCCCTACCTTTCTTCTTCTAGTCTCAAAGATGCCTCGAAGATTGAGTAGTGCCTCTGTATCCAAATCTTGGTTGGAGCCTGCTCCCTACTGATATGCTCATGTGACGCCAACTATATGTGTGCCTGACTTACAGAGTATTTCCAGCGTTTAGATTTCTCTCATTTTTCATTATCTGCTTATCTGCCCATTAGCATAACTTGCTTGGCTGAGTGGAAAGCAACTATGCCTTGTTCATCTATGTAACCTGAGAGCTCAGCTCAGTGTCTGGAACTATGATCATTTTTTTCCCTATCTTGACTAGCTGATTAAATATCCCCCATCAGGATGGCCTACAGATTAATCCATTACTCAATTGGTATGTCTACCTCCAGATCTACTTCCTTCCCAACTTATCTGGCCCACTGTGTAATAAATCATGAAACTTATGAAATTCACGTATCACCTTCTTTACAGGTCTTTAAGTAAACAGTAGGCAACTTTTTGAAATAGTTAATGCTACCCTGTACAGAAATAAAAAAGTAGGTAACAAAATCTGTGTATCATCTTTCTTTTCAGGTTTCCTCTTCCTTCTCCTCCTCTTCTTCCTCCTCCTCCAATCCCTCTTCCCCCTTCCTCCTCCTCCTTTTGTGGTACTGGGGTTTGAACCCAGGGGAATTCTCCCTCCAAGCTACATCCCCAGCCCTATTTTTATTTTGAAACAGGGTCTTGCTAGGTTGATGTGAGCCTCACTACTTGCTGAGGCTGGCTGTGAATCTGTGATCCTCCTGTCTCAGCCTCCCAAGTACTGGGATTACATGTGTGGGCCACCACACCCGGTTTCTTTTCAGGTCTTCAAGTAAATATTTGGCAACGATCTTTCTGACATGGTTAAATGTGAGACTATGAAGAAATATGATGAATTAAGTAACATTTCAACATATCTTCCAGGGCTATGCATTTATAACATATAAACTAAATAGTAAATATTCTTTTGAAGGAAGATATAAAGTATTTAGTCAGAAGAACAGCCCTTCAAAGATAAACAGACCTTCAAAGAAAATATATAAAATCACTACAGTTAATCACAAATTTTTCCCCTAAGTCTGATATTAAAACGTGAAAGGTAACAAAAACATTCATATTTCATTGAGTTCACACTAGTCCTTCTAGCTTTTTGTTCTTTTAATATCCAATAACCCTCCATTATGTGCAGACTATATGATACCCAAATGAAGACATGCCCAAATGGCTGTTGGAAGCATTAATGACTTTATCTTTAAAAAGATTTTATCTCTTTTACCTTCTAGAATTTTGTCCTAATAAGGAGTCATTTACAGTATATTTATTCTACAGTGGTTAGAAAGGCCAAAGACAATTATTCAAAAGTATAAGAATGGCCACTTCAGGCATTTGCTCTCAATGAATGCTTAACAAAAATGTAGACCTTAAAATTTAGTCTGCTTCAAAGGACAATACTGCAGATGGTTAGTAGCAGATAACTTTAAGATTCTGAAGATATATAACCTTTCAGAATAGGGTGCAAAAAACCCAGTAAGTAATGAAATTAATTAATAGTATTCCAAAGTCTCTCTCCCTTTGGGAAGTTCCACTTAATGTTTACAGTGTGCAAATCAAGAAAATGTCAATTTGACCTTTTGCTGTATGAAGGAACTCTCAGACAGACTAAACAGTTGAGAAGTTACAACCCTACATCTATTTCTCTGCCACTGCACTTAATAACATGTGCTACCCCTGAAAAATAAATAAACCAAAGGACCTTATCAAGTTGTTTCAAATTCAGGTAACAGGAAGCCATGTTCCTATGCAGCTTGGCCAGGTCCAGATCCATCTGATCAGATTCATACAACTTCAAAGAATAATAGTACCAGTGTAGGGCATCAGCATAATTTTGTACCTGAAGTTAAAAAGAAACAACAAAATCATAGAGATATCTCTACATTGGACCCTATTTTTCCCAACTCTCCTCTAGAAAAAAATTGCTATGGTTTCTTTTTAGATAACCCAAACACAACACCCTTTTTATTGAGTTCTAAGTGCATTTTATCCTCTTTTTCTTTTTCCTACATATTAGAAATTTCAGGGTCTAGAGGTGTATTTCAGTGAGAGAGCATGATGAGCATACACGAGGTTCAATTTCTGGAACTAAAAACCAAAGAAAGATATTTCATATAGAGGATGTCTAAGAAGGTGGTGAACCACCCCTAAAAATTCAAAAGCAGTTTTAAAAGTTATTAAAACAACAGTGACAAAAAATTTAAAAGAGAATATCCTTAAATTGCCATGATAATACTGCTATTTTCATTATTCTACATTCCATTTTACTTTTACCTCTTTGTATATTTACATAGTTATAATCATAACAGAATTTCATGTTCTATACTTTCCATTTAATTTTGTCTCATTAATATTAATCTATGATGTTTAGTTTTCACAGCTATTAATTTTAAGGGATATATAACACAACTAAATTAATATATCATGATTTATTTTCATAAAATTGGATGTTTAGAGAATTTATAGAGTTTTCTCTATTAATAATAAATGCTGCTTTATTTTTATACAAAATATTTTTTCAAGTTACTTTAAAATTTCAGTGGTAAGAAGCTATTAGGAAAAATCTAAGAGAAATAGCCTGAATAATTTTTTTAAATCTAAGAAAACTGAGATTACTTATGAACACCAAGGTAAGGTAAATGAGTCCTCTGTACACTATCAAGAAGCATCATATTTTTCAATTAAGGACATGAGTCATTAGGAACCTCAAGGAATAAAATGCTCTTTTCAGTATAAATAGCTGTGCTGAGGAAGTAAAACGCTGCTTTTGACTATTTAGACATTAGATTACATTCTGCTCCAGCGCTGAAAGTGAAAGCTAAAAAAAAATCATTCAGCAAGACTGGAAAATGAGGAGAAAGACAAAGAATCAATAGGAGAAAGGGAATTCTGAAGCAATTTTTTACCTCCTCCATACAGAAATAAAGGCCCTCTAAAAGAGAAAAATAATACCATTTTATTTTTTGGTAACTAAGTGAGGGCAGCCTGGGCAATTTAGTGAGACCCTGTCTCAAAATTATTTTTTTAAAAAAAGGGATGGGGATGTAACTCAGTGGTAGAGTGCTTGCCTAGCATGTGCAAGGCTCTGGCTTCAATTCCTAGTACCTCAAAAACAAAAACCAACCAAACAAAAAACATGTGCATTTAATTCTTTTGGATATATAACCACAAGTGGAATTGCTAGATAATGTGGTAACTGCATTTTTATTCTTTTGAAGAACAGCATTACTGTTTTCCATATTGGCTGCACCATTCTTCATTTCTAGCAATTGCTTCCATTTTTAAACAATATTTGTGCCAAGTATAGAATTCTAAGTTAACGGGTTTTTCTTTTGTTATTCTAAAGATGTTGCTTCACTGGGTTCTTGCTTGCATTGATATTCTCCTTAATTTGTTCTCTTGTATGTAGGGTGTCATTTTTCTCTGGCTTCTCTTAAATATTCCTTATTACTACTTTTGAGCAATTTGATTGTTATATGCCTTTTTGTAGTTTTCTTTTTTTTCTTGTGTTGGAGTTTGTTAAGATTCTTGACTGTGTGTTCTAAATTTTCAACCACTATTTTTTCAAATATTTATTATCCCCCTCTTCATTTGGAAATTCCATATATTTGGCTGCCTGAGGTTACTGATGTTCTTTTTTAAAATTTTTTTTGCAGTGCTGGGTATTGTACCCAGGGCCTCACACATGTTAGGTAAGGGCTCTACCACTGAGCTACATTCCCAGCACTGATGTTCCTTTAATTTTTTTTTTTACCATTTTTTGTCTGTGTGTTTCATTTCGGATCACTTCTTTGCCATGACTTCAAGTTCACCAACCATTTCTCCCACAATGTCTTCTTTGATGTTAATTCTATCCAATATTTATTCCATCCTAAAAATTAAAATGTTTACCTCTATAAGTTTGATTTGGGCCTTTTTATATCTTCCGTGCCTCTACTTAACTGTTGAAGGTATGGAATACAATTATAAGAACTATTTTAATATCCCTCTCTGTTAATGCTAACTTCTATGTCAGTTCTGGTTCAGTTTCAATTGATTGCTCATTGTCTTCACTATATGGTGTTTTCCTGCCTCTTTGTGTGCTTGGTAACTTTTTGCTGGATGCCAAACATTGTGAACTTTACCTTGTTGGGTGTTGCACAGTTTATAATTCCAATAAATAAGCTCAAACTCTGCTCTGGGAAGCAAATACAACCTTTAGGATCAATTTGATCCTTCCACATCACACTTACATTTTTATTTATTTATTTTTGCGGTACCGGGATTGAACGCAGGGATGTTTTACCTCCGAGCTACATCCCCGGCCCTATTTTTTTTAATGTTCATTTATTGGTGCATTGTAATTATACATTTTGATATATGTCAGGGTATGAACATCATACATGCACACATT
>PVJS01061009.1:0-11096 GCA_004027185.1 Glis glis | reverse complement strand
ACACACACACACACACACACACACACACACACACACAATTCCACATAGAAAGTTGACCTCTACTTTGCCTGGGAAAGTCAACCTGGGCTTCGTAGGGCAGGAGATCCACCTGCCTCTTCAACCCTCCTTTTCTATGTAAATACGTCCTCAGATGAAGGCTGGAAACAGGAATTTAATTTGGATATAGTCTCAGATCAGAGGAGAGAGCTAGTAAAGAACAAGAGATGGAATGTGCACTACATTGAATGACCTTGAAATGAGTATAAATCACTGTAGTCCTGATTTCTTAGTGTGATCCACAGATCAAGAATATCAAAATTCCCAGTGTATGTGTTTAAGGTAATGTCCTATACTATCCCAGTTACTTTCCTGAAAGTTTTTACCCACATTGTTTGAACAATTGTGAAGGAGGAGAAAAAGTTGAAGAATTATTTGAGAGAAATGGTTTTCCAATCATAAAATATTAATGATAATTATAAAAATGGCTGTAAATGTCTTTTTATTAGGAGATACATGCTAAAATGTTATCTACATGTTATCTACTCATGGGTATCCAGTTATGGCACCAGTAGTCCTGAGATGATTTTTTTTTTTTTTTACTGTACTGGGGATTGAACCCAGGGGCATTCTATTTCTCAGATCTACACCCCCGGCCCTATTTTTTAATTCTTTATTTTGAAACAGGGTCTCACTAAGTTGTAGAAGGCCTCACTAAGTAGCTGAGGCTGGCCATGAACCTGCAATCCTCCTGTCTCAGCCTCCCAAGTACTGGGATTACAAGCGTGCGCCACCACACCCGGTTTGAGATGATCATTTTTAAAATTAAGTGATAAGAAGAGATTACTCTATTTTTTAATATATTTTGAATTTTCCTGCTACAAATGTCTTTAAACACATGAACATTTGTATTTGAATGCATTTTTCCTTTGAAACAGCATTCCAGTTACAATAACTACTTAAAATTATGTTTTTTGCTTTCTTGACATTTCTCAATGTTTCCAATAGCACTTATTAATTATAACTACTCTGATGTAACATCACCTTTCATATTTTGATATTTTTCTTTCTCACATGACCCTGTCTTTCTTGAAAAATAAAACTCTTACTTTAGAAAAGCAACTTTAATATCTGGGATCAGTGGAAAGGGTCATGTCTCATTTATTAATGTGTTGGAGTCTTTGTCCCCTTAGTCTTTTTTGATCTGAAGAAAAATAGCTTCATTTTTTTCTTCTAGCCCCAAATACTCTGAAGCATTGAACTCTTAGCCTCTCTACGCCTGGCAGCTGCTTTTTAAAGGGCTAAATTCTTCATAGATTGGTTTGTACAACTAAAACAATTTGAAGTACATCCACAAGGTTTATGATATCAATATACTGGTCCACACAGGAGATGGCAAAACGTTTCTAATAGCTGCCCAAAGCCACAACTTTCTTTCAAGCAGCTAAACAGTCTTTATACACATCAGCAAGATTGAACTGCTCGATACCTCCCAGCTTCTGCCAATCACATTGCTGTGTAGACAAATGGCAGTGATTAGTTTAATCAAACTCATAGTTAGAACCGTCTACAGCCATGATTTTATAGAAAAATAGTCCAAGACTTTAACAGGAAAATGCATTATTATTACAATACTGTGTTTGAACACTTCTAGTGGCATTTTAAAAGGGCACGGGAGACAAATGAGGAATCCAAAGGAAAATAAAATTGGAGGAAAAATATTATTTTGAAATCAGTTAATTTTTTGTTAATAAAGAAATGGCTAATCTGTTTAGGGAACACACCATATCTTTTGTATCGTCACTGAATCAATCATATTGATTGCTTAATCAATACTGAATGGTGATGACTTTGGCTTCTACATGTGCTAAATCTTTTTTTTAACTTTTTTTGTTCATTTATTGGTGCATTGTAAATTATAATTATACATTTTGATATATGTCAGGGTATGAACATCATACATGCACACATTGCACATTTAGCCCTCTAAATCTTTTCCAGATAAAAATATATTTTCTTCAAAAACAAGCAGAACTAAATTATATTATTTAGAAATGCATTCTTTGGTGTTAATTTACAGAAAAAAACAGAGCTGTGATTACCATAGAAGCTAGATTTTGTAAGATGGAGATGGAGTTGTAACTGGGAAGATATATAGAGCGTCAAGAGTGCCCATAACACTCTTTTTTGTTTTTTGTCTTGGCAATGGAGATTGAACCTAGGGATGTTCTACTTCTGAGCTACACTCCAACCTTTTCTGTTTTTTATTTTGAAACAGGGTCTTTCTATGTTACCAGGGACTGTCCTGGAACCTGCAATCCTTCAGTCTCAGCTTCCCAAGTACTAGGATTACAAGCATGTGCCACCATGCCTGGTGCTGAGGATATGAGTAGTGCTCATATCATAACATGATGATAAAATGTTAAGAATTCAGCTGGGCGTGGCAACACATGCTTGTAATCCCAGTACTTGGGAGGCTGAGACAGGAGGATCACAGGTTTGCAGACAGCCTCAGCTACTTAGTGAAGCCCTCTGCAACTTAGTGAGACCCTGTTTCAAAAATAAAGAATAAAAAATAGAGCTGGGGGTGTAGCTCAGAGGTAGAATGCCCCTGGGTTCAATCCCCAGTACCACAAAAAAAAAGTTAAGAATTCTTAACATTTTACAATATGAACCCCAGCTATAAATCAGAAAAATTTATCCCATCAATTAAGAAATACTAAAAAATCAAAGTAGGAGAGAAAAAAATGAATGTTTTCTAAAATAATGCTACACTTGTAGTTTTGATAGAAGGTTAGTAAAATGAAGTAGAAGGAGATATTTTTTGTGTTAGCGTAGGGCAGGACCCAACTCAGTGACAGAAGTTACCATTTTACTAACTGCTCATTGCCAGACATCTAAATCAGGGATCATTTCCAAGTTATCTCAAGTTTCCCAAAGCCTCCTCAGCCTAGCACTCCCTATGTCCTTACCCCACTCATTAGTCATCTTCTCTTGATTTTCCCCAACTCTGTGGCCAGGACCATTTTATTCTAAAACTCCCAACATTGTTTAGTGTCTTCTCACTCAGCTCTACTTCTGTACAAAAAACTTAAGACCCTTCCAGAGCCTAGACTCAATTCACCCAAGGAAATGTGAATGTAAGGATTTTAGAGGAAGGGGTAGTCCCAGTCAGGGAAGAAGTTTGTGATACCATCCTGATCTGTTGGTATAGCTGTGTGGAGTGGCTACAAAGCCATCCTTCAGTAAGAAAAAGCCTAGAATTTTTGGAACATAGACACCCAAGAAGTAGGCACAGAAATCCCTAAACTAATTCATAGATTTGAAAAGATCCATAAAGAAAAGTCCTATAAGCCATGGTGAACTATGGTTTAAAAAAGTTTGTTTGAAAGACAAAGTATTTGTCTGAACCACTAGTGAAGGGACAAATTATGGAAGTGCCATGCAGTAAGGCTGCCTAAGAGAAAGATATATATATATATATATATATATATATATATATATATATATATATTCTGACAGAATGTAGCATAAATATGCTAGGTGTGCTTTGAAAACAACTAACAAGCAGTCTCAAAAATTTTTTGATCCTATAACTACTGTAAGTAGACTTCATATAATCTCAACCAAAACCATATTTTTTATTGTTAGGGATTTTTGATTGGCTCCAAGGAAGTAAAATACTTTTCCTTTCCTTCTCAAGACTGAATAAGATGTTTCACAAAACGCATACTGAACAGATATATTTCTAACAAGTCATCTGTAAAAAGTGCTTTAAGATGACCATAGATCAACAGACACCTTGCCACAATCTAAATTGAGTAATGTTGATGAAGTTCATTAACTTCTCTGAACCTTTGATTCCTGAGAACAATACAGAATTAAAGCCCCAATAATCAAAAAATGTGTGAAAACATTTCTTAAACTGTAAGGGCAAATTTTTGTAAAGAGGGAATACAAAGATGGAGAATACATATTTATCCTTCTTCTGGATAAATGTTTACCCCATGAACTTTTACTATGTTATTAGATGTGTTATGATTCTAGTCAAACTTCAAAAGTGCAGTAGCCGCATGAATTGTCACCAAAAGCATCATGTGTCAATTATATACAAATAAAACATAAATATAAATCCTTTGAAAATACCTGGAAATCATTATTTGTGATTTATAGGAATAAAGGCTTGCCAACGTAGGCATGTGAAACTTATATGCAAGGCAAAGAGTACAGGTACAGATGAAAGTTATTTCTGGTGACTGTGATGGTTAATTTTGACCTTGGAATGTCCAGATATTTGATTACACATTATTTCTGGATGTGTCTGTGATGGTGTTTTCAGATAAGATCAGTAATTGAATCAATGAACTTACTAGAGCAGATCGCTCTCCCCACTGTGGTTGGACATCATCTAATCTGTTGAGAGTCTGAATAGGACAAAGGCAGAGGGAAGAAGAATTCACCCTTCTGACTGCCTGAGCTCAGACATTGTTTTTCTTCTGGCCCAGGTCTAAGATTTACACCACTGGCTCCCTGGTTCTAGGTTTATTGACTCAGACTGAACTGTGCCACTGACTTTCCTGGGCCTCCAGTAGATTTTGATACTTCTCAGTTTTCATAACAAATAAAGCCAATTCCCTAAAAATAAGTACTCGTACTTACATTTGACAACCATTTGAATCAAATAAAAAAATAATATTGCAAATGGGCTTTCCAACTTTACTCCTGCATTGATTGTTGGAGGCTAAGTGGTGTACAGTGAGCAGTTGGTACATATGAATTTTACAGCCACCTTCTTTTTGTTTTTGGTTCGCTGTCTACCCCTAAACTTTTTGTAAAATTTTCTAGTCTTTTATTTTAGAGAGAAAAAGCACTCTGAGAATTTAAGGGTAAGCCACATGCTTTATTAGAACAGAGGCTTTGCTCAAATATGTGGCTTCTCTAAAGCACTAAAATTACTAAAATCTGTATTTACATGGAAGAGAAAAATGGAGGCAGAAGAGATGAGGTGTTATTGTTTAATGAGCACTGAGCTTTCAGTTTTACAGAGTTTGTCACTGGGTTCTGGATATTTGAATTAAGTTTTAATCATAAATTTGTGTTGAACTTTGTTAAATCATTTTTCTGCTTTGGGATGACCTTAATGGACATTACTCAAAAAGATATACAGTTGGCCAACAGGTATAAGCAAAAGTGCCTGATATAACAGCTAATCAACAAAATGCAAAACAAAGCCACAATGAAACTCAAAACCAAGTGCAATAGCTATCAGAAAGATAAATAAATGGATAAATAAAACTCGAGACATAGGAATATTATTCAGGCTTAATAAAGAAGAAAATTCTGTCATTTGCAACAACATGGTGAATCTGGAGGTGAAATACTGAATGATCACATAGAGTCAGAGTAGAGCAGTGGTTACCAAAGAGGACAAGTAGAGGAAGTGCAGAAATGTTAATCGATGGGTGCAAAGTTTAAGTTAGTCAAGGTGAGTAAGTTCTGGAGATGTAAACTACAATAATATGATCATAATTGATAATATCTTATTGTGTCCTTAAGTTTGCTTAGACAGATGGATGTTAAGGTAGTGGTGATTATTTCACAATGTATATCTATACCAAGTTAGCAAATTGTATACCTCAAATATATTCGATTTTTATATGTCAAGTATTTCTCAATAAAAAGTAGATAAGTGAAATGAATTTTAATAATATGCTTTATTTAACATAATAGATTCAAAACATCATATCAACATGTAATGAACATTTTTTTAAAGAATTAAAATATTTTCCACTTTTTTCTACCTAAGAGTTTGAAATCCAGCATGTATTTTGCAGTTAGTAACATCTTAATTCACATTAGTCACAATTTAAGTGCTCTATAGCCACATCTGGTCAGTGGTTACTATATTGGACACTACAGGTCTATATCAGTTAGGTCTTAATTTAGAACAGGTGTTCATAGGCTATTCCATTATATCTACTCAGGGTGGTGGGCAACTAAGTAGCCTATGGGACTTGAAAAGCAGCAGAGCAAGGGAAACGCAAAGTTGAGACTTGAAGGAATCCTGAGAATTATCTGACAAGCACAAATTGCCAGATGAGGCCAAGGCAAGGGCCAGGACCAAGGCCTGGTTAGCTCAGCTAGTAAACATACTGTTAAATTCATACTGTTAAATCACTGTTAAAATTAGATAGTTCATTACTACTTTCATTGACAGTGAAAGAAAGAATAGCCAAATCCTTGTCTTTGTTCTACACATCGAAAAGGATGAAAAAACAAAAAAGGGAATTGGTGACTACAGTAAGAGTCATTAATACCTTCAGCAAGTGATTAGATCATGAGGGCTCCGATCTCATCAGTGGGTTGATTCTTTGATGGATTAATCTGATGGCATCACTATAGACTGTGGGACCTTGTTGGAGGAAGTAGGCCACTACAGGCGAGTTCAGAAAGTGTACATCTTGTCCTTGGTCCCTTTCTTTCTCTCTCTCTTTCTCTCTCTCTTCTTCCTGGCCAACATAAGGTGGGTAGCTTTGCTCTGCCACACCCTTCTGCCATGGTGTTCTGCCCCATGGTAGGCCCAGAATGAATGGAGCCAACTGAAATCAAGAGCAAATAAACCCTTCTTCCTCTTTTCCAGGTATTTTGTTATAGCAATGAAAGCTCATTGGCACAGCTTATTACATCAGATTCAAAATGGCTACCTCCTTCATTCTTTATCTTTTCCAAAGGGAAAAGACTAAACAGTGACAGAAAGGAAAGGCTTTCCTCTGGTGAAATTTTGCTCTTCATTGTGAAAGCAAGCCCTCCCAAGGACTTCTGCCCACATGTCACTGAGTTGCATAGTTATTCCTGCAATATGTCTCTGGTTTCCCAATCTCTACACATATTACATTGGGAATAAATTCTAGAAGTGTTAATAGTGGTAATAGTAATTGTATAAAATGAAGATATCTGATGGACAAAAACCCACAAATCTGTAGCTATCCCTGCATCTGTACTACAATATATTATACTTGAAAAACACACGAGCTCTTTATTTCAACCTGGTGCTTTGAATTCAATTCTCCTTCAGGCCTCTTGTGTGTGTGGGGGTGGGTACTGTAGACTGAACACAGTGGTGTTCTACCATCACTTCTCTTCTGATGAAGAGAAGTTTATCAGCTCTAAGCATCCATGCTCTATGCCAAAAGTCTAGAGCAAAGTCAGGCACTTGAGATCCTCACTATTCTCTTTGAAAATAGCCAGGCTTTTGCATGACATCTCAGACTCTCCCATGACTATCCCTACCACATGCCACAAATTCTAGTGAAAAAAGTCAAGGAAGAATAAGAGAAGGCCTAAAGAAAGGTCTAATCGAATGTTCAAATAAACTGATTTAATTTGTTCCTAGGCATAATACATTTATCAATTTCTTTTGTGACTTGTTTCATAAAATGTTTGGTATAGACTCAGTTTTACTTGCTTTATGATATGTCTTTCATAGAAAACTAAGTCTCCAAGCCAGTGGTCTAATTTTATGTGACTGAGGGCTCCATGTTGTATTCTTTCTTTATCTAAAGGGAATGGAAAAACACTTCAACTCCCCTTAAATATTAGATCCTATAACCCACAATATTACGATAATTTCCAACTTTTTATTCTTTTTTTTTTGCGGTACTGGGGATTGAACCCAGGGACATTTTACCTCTGAGCTACACCCCCAGCCCTAGTTTTTATTCTTTATTTTGAAACAGGGTCTCACTAAGTTGTGAAGGGCCTCACTAAGTAGCTGAGTCTAGCTACAAACTCAGATCCTCCCATCTCAGTCTCCCAAGTACTGGGATTACAAGCGTGCGCCACCACGCCCGGGCTCCAACTTTTTCTTCTAATCCCAAAATTATTTATTAATGTTGTTTGACATAGCTCTGTACTCAGGGAACTCTTTCCAGAGACTAATGTTATCTGACCTCATGTATTACTTTTAGGTATTCAACCCTAGACCAAATTCACAAAACATGACTGGCTGTATGGACCTACCGCACCAGTGGCTGTGTTTACCACTAACAGTGATTAATTACAATGTTTCAGGATCTATGTGAGTATTTTGACAGATATTAATCCATTTGATCTTTATATAATCCTATTAAGCAGATGCTACTATTACTCTCATTTTATAGAATAAAAAAGAAAGAGTTAAATAACTTGTTTCAGTTTACTCATCTAGTTTGTGAGGGATTGGGAACCCAGAGAGCCTGGCTCCAGAGGAAGAAAGTGCTTTCACCCCATCCTATCACCCTGCCCAATGTAGCAGTATCTAAATCCAAACAACACAACTTAAAATTGTCCAAAATTCACTTCATAACATAAAATTAAAAGCTTCAAACTCCATCTAATGTACAAACCACTTAAATTCCCTAATGTATATCTTAAAAGCAGCAAGAAGTCATATGCGACCCTCCTCCCCATTTTCTTCCTATTCTGATGAATCTTACTCTGGGACTCTGGTTAGGGTCTGCATTTCTCATTCAGTAGCTAAGATGTTCCTCCAGGACCTCCCAAATTGAATGACTTCAGTAAGACGTCCTTATCAACCTTCTGTTTTCCAAAGTCAAAGTCATGTAAGAGTGTATTTTAGCACCACAGAGACTTTCAAAAACAAACTATCCTGAAACAAAAGTAACATTTAATAGCTATTAATCTAGGTATGCAACAGTAAATGTAAAATGTAAATTTCTTAATTTATATTTGTTAACATTTCTTCTTAAACAGCATTAGGTAATTCAGCTTTGTAGTTACTCGTGCAGGATTCAAACTGCTGCATCCACTTTAACATAAGACCTGGCTGCTAATGTTGGATAAGTGGGATTTGCAAAAGTATTTATCAATAACATTTCTAATCCAAGCTCTCAGGTAAAGATCAACCCTAATGTAAAGGTGACAGCTCAAAGCATTGTTGCAATGATTAATGAGAACTCAGCATGAAAAATGAATTATCTCTGGATTGTTTTGTAACATATGTGATTCAAAAAATTATGAACACTATAATTAAAATTTGGGGAAGAGTTTAAAGAACATACTTTACTCATTAGCCAAGGAAATCTATTCCAGAAGAATTACATGGAATGGAAGTAGATGCAAACAAGGATTTAAGTCAGTGTCCATTTAATAGATGTATTATTTTCAGAACTCTAGACCATAAAACAATATCAACATGCATCCCACAGTTATAAATGCAATCAAAAGGTAATATTTTATTTTATATTTTTATACTTTTATTGATGCATTATAGTCACATCATAATGTAGTTCATAGCGAATATAATTTTATATTCAGGTACAATTCAAAGATTAAATGAAAAATAAACCTTACTATTTGGATATAGTATAATATAAATTGATTGGCAACTCAGATGTAAAATATATCTTCCCCAGCAGACCTATCCATAAGAACACAGCCTTCTATAATGTTTGGCAGAATAATTTATGGAATGTTATCTTCTGAATATATTGAATTAATTTTTTAATTTGATTGAAAATTAGCTTCTTAATCTATCCTACTATTTTCCACATAGTGGGGGTAAGTTTTGTGGGAATTCAGTTCGTTTTCATGGAACCAAAGGATTATGAAAACATTATTAAGCTACAAAGTTCATACATTTATATAGGCACACATTACTTGGTATACTGCCCCCTATATCCCACCCTGCCCCTTTCCTCCCTCCCAATATATATTAGTGAGAATATTAAAAATACAATGGGAAAAGTAAAACATACGGAAATACATCATCAAAAGGTTAAAGTGTGAAATTCAACTGCAGATCAGCAGAGAAGAAAGCAAGCAGCGGCTCGCTCCACACTCAAAAGAGACCACCAGCAGTGGTGTCATCCTAGCAGGACCTTACCGGCGGCTACCAGCATTGTGGCTTCTACACGAGACCAACAGAGATGCCAGCGACCTGGTGTGAATCCAGCAGCTGCAGAATAGCAGCAGTGAAGGCGAGCAGCAACTCGCTCCGCGTGCAACACAGATCCAAACTACTGCATCGGCAGAAGCAGTAGCAGCGACATCTTGGTCAGATCGCGCCGGAGGCTACCAGCATTGAGGCTTCTGCAGGCCACCAACAAAGAAACCAGGGACAAAAGCCCATGGCCCCCTAATGGTGACACCTACCATACCAGCAACTGTAGAAAATCACAGACAAAAAACGAGAAGCACTTTGATCCACGCTCAGCAGAGTCCCCAGTGCCCAGAGGCCTGACTAGAACCTGTGCCAGCAGCTAAACACCCCCCCAGAGATTAAGAGCAGCGCTCAGCGAGACCATAAGTCAACGAGCTGCCTCAGGGGGAGACCACCCAGTGTGGCCACAGGGACTCGCAGGGTCTGAGACAGTGCGGATTGCCCCGGTGGAAGTGGGGGTGGGGTCTGCTGTGGGACACGGTAGACACGAGGATAAGCAGACAGGCCCTGGCAGCATTTGGGTGGGACAGACTTGCAGCCCGCGGGTCACAGTGCCCTTATAGAGTCCCTGGGGATGGCCACAGGACATACAGTTGTGGTACTTAGGGAAACTTGGACCAAACCAGCCCTCTCTGTGGAAAATGTATAGTTCTATGTTTGCACAAAATAGGGTGAAAGCAAATTCCACCGCTTCTGTGGGCAAAGAGAGACAAAAGCCCACGGCCCCCTAATGGTGACACCTACCATAGATGCAGACAGAAAGAGACATAGGGACAGCACAAGTGGAAAACGTGGAGACCCATGCATGCAGGGAGAGGGGCAATAGTGGCACGGGTCACCTGCACAGGGAGTGAGAGGCACCAGGCAAGGGTCCCAATCACTGAAGGAGACCAAGAATTGGGCCTGCAAATAGACTCTATACCTAGCAAGTGTGAATAACCATTCAGTAAAGGCTATTCACCTTTAAGGCTCACCTAGTAGTAACTATCTACCTCCAGGATAAGAAACTATAAAGGGCCAGGTGTGGTGGTGCATGCTTGTAATCCCAGTACTTTGGGAGGCGGAGACCGGAGGATCCGGGTTTGCGGCCACCTTCATCTCTCTCTCTCTCTCTCTCTCTCTCTCTCTCTCTCCCTCTCTCTCTCTCTCTCTCTCTCTC
>PVJS01061008.1:0-11091 GCA_004027185.1 Glis glis | reverse complement strand
GAGAGAGAGAGAGAGAGAGAGAGAGAGAGAGAGAGAACGAGAGAGCTGAGGCTGGCCGTGAACCCGGATCCTCCGGTCTCCGCCTCCCAAAGTACTGGGATTACAAGCGTGCGCCACCACGCCCAGCTGTTTTGTTTTTTTGTGTGTGGGGATGGAACTCAGGGGCATTCTACCTCTGAGCTACATCCCCAGCCCTATTTTATTTTTATTTTGAAACAAGGTCTCACTAGGTTGATGAGAGTCTCACTACTTGTTGAAGCTGTCCTCAAACCTGCAATCCTCCTGTCTCAGCCTCCCAAGTATTGGGATTACAAGTGTGTACCCCCATACCTGGTTTGTCAAATGAGTTTTTAAACAGGAGTGCCAAGGGCACTCAATGGAGAAAGATAGTGTTTTCAACAAACATTTCTGGGAAAAGTGAATATTCACATGCAAAAGGATGGAGCTGGTCCCTTACGAAATACCATATACAAAAATGAACTCCAAATAGATCACAGAACTAAATTTAAGAAACAAAACTATAAAACTCTTTATTAAAGAACTGTAAAACTATATGGGAATTTAAAATAACTATAAAACTCTCAAAATCTTCATGGCATTGAATGGGCAATGCTTTCTTGGATATAACACTAAAGGCACAGGTAACCAAAGGAAAAAAACAAATTAAATGTTGTAAAAATTCTAAAATTGTGTTTATCAAAAGAACTATATCAGCAGAGTAAAAAGGCAACCTACAGAATAGGAGAAATCATTTGCACATTATAGATCTGCTGAGGAATTACTATCTGAAATATATAGAAAATTCCTAAAATTCAACATTAATAAAAATGATTCAATTAAAAAATGGGCAAAGGACTTAAATAGACATTTCTCCAAGAAGACATACAAGTAGCCAATAAACACATAAAAAGATATTGACCATTAATGATTAGCGAAATGCAAACCCAAACTGCAATGAGATATTACTTCATACCCATGTAGGTGGCTACTCCAAAAAAATTATGAAAACAAAACAAAACAAAACCAAGAGTCAGCAAGGATGTAGAGGAATTGGAACCTTGTGCATTGTTGGTGGGAATGTGAAATATGCAACCACTGCAGAAAACATACAACAGATCTTCAAAAAATTAAAAGTGGATTACCAGATGAGCCAACAATTCCACTTCTGAATAGTGAAACAATTGAAAGCAGGGTCTCAAAGATATATTTGTACAACCATGTTAATGGCAGCATCATTCACTATAGCTAAAAATTGAAAGCAGTCCAAGTGTCCACTAATGAATGGATAAGCAAAGTATGATATATAGGTACAATAGAAAATTGTGCAGACTTCAAAAGGAAGGAAATCCTGGCATATGCTACAGTATGGATGAACCTTGAGAAAATTACGCTAAGTGAAAAATCCAGTCTCTAAAAGATAAATACTGCGTGATTCCACTATTATGAGTACTTAGAGCAAAGTCATTGAGACAGAAAGTAAAACAGTTGTTGTCAAAGGCTGAGGGGAGCGAGGAATGAGGAGTCATTATTTAATGGTACAGAGTTTAAGTTTTACAAGGTGAAAAGAGTGCTGGAGATGGATGGTGGTGATGGTGGCACAACATTATGAATGTAAATAAAACCACTGAACTGTGTATTAAAAATGGTCAAGATGGTAAATTTTACATTATGTGTATTTTAGTACAATAAAATAATGGGGGGAAATGAAGTGTAATCCTGATAATGCTACAACATGGATGAACCTTGAAACACATTAAGCCAAGTGAAATAAACCAGACACAGAAGGACAAATATATGGTTGCATTGATATAAGGTACCTAGAAATGGTTGAATTCACAGAAGCACAAAGTAGAATGGAGGTTACCAGGAAAGGAAGAATGGGAAGAATGGGGCCGTGGTGTTTTAGGTAGGGATGATGAAAAAGTTCTGGAGATGGACGGAGATGATGGTTGCACAACAAAGTTAGTACACTTAATACCACTAACCTGTACATTTAAATATTGTTAAAATAGTAAATTTCATGTTATGTATATTTGACTACCAGAAAAGAGATTTTTATCACAAATTTGAAGTTGGTGCAGAGGAAGACCTTAGTGAAACAATAAAATCCTAGGAAGAGCTCCCTTCTAAAGAAACAGGATATTTCTCTTTTTTCTTTTTTTTTTTTTGCGGTACTGGGGATTGAACCCAGGAGCATTCTACCTCCGAGCTACTCCCCCAGCCCTATTTTGTATTCTTTTATTTTGAAACAGGGTCTCACTAAGTTGGGGAGGGCCTCACTAAATAGCTGAGGCTGGCCGTGAACCTGTGATCCTCCGGTCTCAGCCTCCCAAGTACTGGGATTACAAGCATGTGCCACCACGCCTGGCTCTTTTTTTCTTTAATCAATGCTTAATCTTTTTTTAAATATACTTTTATTGGTGTATTGTATGATTTATATATACAATGTATATATAATGAGGTATAGAGTGATAGAAACATACATACACAAGCACTTGGTGTGTTTCCCTACGGATCCCACCCCACTCCCTCCCCTTCCCATACATATCATTGAGATTGCTATTGATAATTTTGTATATGCACATAGCATTATTTGAACTGTTGCCTTCATCACATCTCCTTCCCCACCTCCCTCCCTAAACCCCCTCTGTCGCTCCATTGGAGTCTCTACTTTTTTTTTTTTTGCGGTACTGGGGATTGAACCCAGGGACTTCTACCTCCGAGCTACACCCCCAGCCCTATTTTTTATTCTTTAGTTTGAAACAGGGTCTCACTAAGTTGCGGAGGGCCTCACTAAGTAGCTGAGGCTGGCCACGAACCTATAATCCTCCTATCTCAGCCTCCTAAGTACTGGGATTACAAGCATGCACCACCACGCCCTGCTTCTACTCCTTTATCTGAAGTCCCTTTTGTTACCCAATTTCTCTCTAGCTTCCACATATGAGAAAAGACATACAACTATTTGCTTTCTGAGACTGGCTAATCTCAGCATAATATCCTCTAGTTCCATCCCTTTTCTTGAAAATGACATATTTTGTTCTTCTTTATGGCTGAGTAAAATGCCATTGTGTGTATATACCAGAGTTTCTTAGAAGATGGAAAGACTGTCCATGCTCTTGGATAGGCAGAATAAATAGCAAAATAACCGTTCTCCCAAAAGCTGTCTATGATTCAATGCAATCCCTATTAAAATATCAATGTTGTTTTTCACAGATCTAGGCTATTTCATTAAGCCTTTAATTGTGCTGCTTCTTCTCAAAAGCGTGAAACACCCCTTCTGCCACAGTAGGAGGATATCGCGAGGAAAACACTGTTATCTTGGTCTGTCCCTGAACAAATCTTCTTCACATGTTTGTTGTCACACTTTGATGCACGCCCCCAGCCAGCAAGCTACCCTACGTGGCTGTGTAAACTTCTCCTCTTGCCCTCGACCCCAGGGGTGACCTGGCATGCTAGTGACTCCTGGCTGAGGTAAATGATACGGCACGGTAATAATGGCACCTGTCAGATCTTTCCCTTTTATCTACCTCCATCCACTGTGAAGTGTCTTTCCCCCACTCCCTCCTACCAGGTATCAAAACCCCAGATAAAGAGGAAAGGAGTTATCTGAAGCATGTGTGCCCCCTGTAAGAAATCCAATTATTTATGGTCACGGGAGACATTCTCTTTCAAGTGTGTTGGTGAGTGACCTAAATGTATAGTTTTCCTTCTACCATTAACAGAGCTCTTCCTTTATCCTGCATTCAAAATCTTAACAGTCCTCTCCCTCCTTCAAGATGAAGACAAAAGTTAGTAAAAACATGGTTGTGTCCAGAGAAGGCACTGGTTATTGGAGCTCTGTTCTTTAGTTTTCATTTTTTGCTTTTTTTTAAAAATTGTTCCTATGACTACAGCTGATGCAATTTTTAAAACGAAAGCTGGGCAGGACCATAATCACAGAGGATGCTTTCCTTAAGTCCTGCTCTGCCGAGGGCAAGGAAGTAATACAAAAGAATTTGGTCATTACATCCACTGCCACAGGCCCCTGTAGGAGTGACAGGGTAGCCCCCTGAACTCACAGGAGAAAAGTCTGAAACCCCACTTTTGTGGAGGACTCTTTGGGGGGACCCCAAGATTAGTTTTGTTTTTTTAAAAGGCTCCAACCTACCCCATCCTTGGTGCCAATCGCACTGGAGCAGCTGGAAGACATCACGTGGGGCTGGGTCCAATAGGACACCCAGAGGCTCTGTGAATCGGAGAGATGCACAGGTCTTTGAATCTTTGTCCTAAACAATATTCCCACCTCTGGAGTTCCCCTTAAGCTGAAGGAAAGGAGCCTGTCTCACTGCTATAATCCAAAACAACTGACCACACAACTTAGAGGAAGGAAGGCTTATTTGCTCACAGTTTTCTTGGAGATCACAGAGTTTCAGTCCACGTCAGGCTGGGTTACATATGTGGAGCTCAAGGCATGGTGGCGGGAAACAGAGAGGGAGAGAGCAAGGGCTCTGCTCTCACATCATGAAGGCCAGACACAAGAGAGCAACAGGATTCAAAGATCCTAAGGCCACACCCCCCAGGGACCCGCCTTCTCCAGTCAGACCCATAAAACCAGGCCATGGTAAATCCATCACAATGGATTTATGTAATGATGAAATTTCAACCCTCATGACTTAATTACATCAACTCTGAACATTAGTACATGAGCTCTTCAGGGGACATTCTATATCTAACTATAACAGAGCAATTGTTCATTTCCTTGAAGGTTTTTGCCACTGCTGTGTGTGAGGTGTGTGAAACCACCAGTGAGGTTTCTCAGGAGGAGGTGGAGTACAAGAGGTTGGATGGCAATCTAGGGACAGAGTCTGCCTATTGGCTTTGGTCTGTACCTTCTCTGGACTTCCATGCTCAGAAAGAGTGAGAAAGAGAAGGAGGTATCTGGGGCTCCAGGTTAGCCCTCTATTATGTCCCTGGACCAACAGCAGGTTGACTGACTCCACAACTCACTGAAAGGCCAGCCCTGCTTTTACAGCCCCTCTTCTTCCCCTTGCCCGATGGTGCTCAACCTTTTTATCACTCTCACTCCCAGAAAGAGCTTTATAAGACTTTATCCGAATCACACTCTTCTGTGATATTTTAACAGCATAGGGATACTAGACATCTCTATTTCTGCACCATATTGGTGCTTTATAACAAGAGTAAGATTTCTGCCCCCTTCCAAGAACCAAATCTAGTCCCCTAAGGGCAATACTGTCCCCATTGACATGCATGCCCTAATGCCTTTGGATCCATCCAGTTGGAACAGATGTAACTTAAAGATGGAGCTGGCCAGGCATGGCGGCACACGCTTGTAATCCCATACTTGGGAGGCTGAGACTGGAGGACCTGGGTTTGCGGCCAGCCTTAGCTATTTAGTGAGGCCCTCCGCAACTTAGTGAGACCCTGTTTCAAAATAAAGAACAAAAAATAGGGTTGACAGTGGAACTCGGAGGTAGAATGCCCCTGGGTTCCATCCCCAGTACTGCAAAAATAAAATAAAATAAAAAATAAAGATGGAGCCATGGTGTGGCATTTTCCTGTGGCAGAATGGGAAAAGCGCATCAACTTTGGGGTCAAATATGCCAGATGTGCATGCAGTCCCCACCCTTCCCTAGCAGGATCAGCTGGCTAAATTCAGGAAATGTCAATATTCTCTCAAGGTTCAATCTCCTCATCTATGAAATGGGATGATTTCTAACCTCAGGGTGATAGTGAGGATTAAGTGGTAGAATATGCATTATGGCAACAAGCACCCATCATATTACGTGCTCAGCAAATCCTGAGTTCTCATCTCTCCCTCTTCCTTTTAGCTCTCATCAAAAATATAATATTCTGGTTTATGAGAGCCAGCTTATACTCTTTAGTAAGATTCGATTCCCTTTTCTAGAGATACACTGGATTGAAAACTAATTTGCAAATGAATATAAAATGTGTTGCTACTAGAGCTGGTGAATAAATGTTAAATATCAAGAGCTAGTAAATCTAATCATACATCAAGGGAAAATAAAAAGTTACGCGCGTACTGAAACTTTACAGCTCACTGCCGTTTCTTTGCACTTGAGGGAAACGGGGTAAATTAATCACTCTCTCCTCCCTACTTTCCTTCTCCAGTCAAGTTTCACGGTTGTTTATTTATGGTTTCATGGTGAGCATACCAGTGAGATAAAAACTGTTCTTTCCACCAGCTTCACCACTCAAAAGAATTTCAAATAGAACAAACCTCTCAGATGAAGCTTCAAAAGATGACTCTCTGGTCTGCCCACCTGTCCCTCACTATATGCCCAAGTCAGGATGAGTTTTTGAGTTTAGCCCATTGGTGAGACATGGGGATGCTTTGGAAGTTTCATGACAGGAACAGCAGGACTTGTTGGCAGCCTAACTTGGGAGGGGGGAGGAGAGTCTCAAATTACTTCAAAATGATGTGTTTCAAGAGATCCTTATCTTCCAGAGAGTACAAAATGTACTTTCATTCCTACTTGAAACTAAGAAAGTCACAGTCATTTTAAATAAGCAAATAGACAAGTCTAAATGACGTGAAATATCAAAAGCTAATTTGGGTTTCTGGCATCAGAGCTCATACTTCCTCTACAAGTGTGGGTGGCGGATGACAGATGTTCCTGGTTGGATTGTCACGAGCCTTCAGAGTTTGGGATGTTATCAGACACCCCTGAGAACAGAGAATGGTGAGTCAGAGTCTCCAATGGAGGAAGTGCTCCCCCGGTAGAGAGTTCACTATTGTGTCCCCTTGCATATAACAGGGGCAACATATATATGCATTTATTTATGGTTTTGTTCTTGCCTCCCACAAAGATAAGCAGAGTCAGCTGGGCGTGGTGGCACAGGCCTATAATCCCAGTACTTGGGAGGCTGAGACAGGAGGATCACAGGATCAAGGCCAGTCTCAGCAATGTAGCGAGGTCCTCAGCAACTTAGTGAGACCCTGTTTCAAAACAAAAATTAAGTCAGGCGCAGTGGTGCACACCTGAAATCCCAGTTCTTGGGAGTCTGAGACAGGAGGATAGCAGGTTTGTGGTCGGCCTCAGCAACTCAGCAAGGCCCTCCACAACTTAGCAAGACCCTGTTTCTAAATAAAAAATAAAATAAGGCTGGGGATGTAGCTCAGAGGCAGAAGACCCCTGGGTTCAATCCCCAATACTGCAAAAAAAAAAAGGAAAAAAAAAAGCAGAGTCTACCAGTGTATGTAGGCAGTGATTGATAATAGAGGGTAAAAAACCCTGAAATCTCTGTGATTTGGCACCATAAACGTACATTTCCAGTTCACTAAAAGTCCCATGTGGGGCTGGTGACTCTCCAGTGCCTAGTCCTCCATGTCTTCACACCAGGTTTCTTTCTTTCTTTCTTTCTTTCTTTCTTTCTTTCTTTCTTTCTTTCTTTCTTTTTTTTATGGTACCGGGGATTGAACGCAGGGGTGTTCTACCTCCGTGCTATAGCCCCGGCCCTATTTTTTTATACTTTATTTTGAAACCGGGTCTCACGAAGTTGCGGAGGGCCTCACTAGGTAGAGAGAGAGAGAGAGAGAGAGCGAGCTGAGGCTGGCCGCGAACCCGGATCCTCCGGTCTCTGCCTCCTAAAGTACTGGGATTACAAGCTGCGCCACCACGCCCGGCTCACACCAGGCTTCTTAGAGCCACTGGCGTCACCCATTCCACCTGCAGCATCTATTCAGAAGTGGCGCTCACCCAATTGCCTTCCACCTAGAACTAGTCACCACCAGCCTGCAGGGGCTGAGCATGCTGGGAAGCCTGGGCTGTCAACACCATCAGGTGGTGGTCTCTCCCTTAATGTGCTTCCTACTGACTTGAGGGAGGAGAATCATTTATTAAAGAGCTAGCTGTCTGTGGTGGCGCACACGTGTAATCCCAGTACTTGGGGGGGCTGAGACAGGGGGATCGCAGGTTCTAGGACAGCCTCGACAACTTAATGAGACTCTCAGCAACCTAGTAAGACCCTGTTTCAAACTAAAAAAAATAAAATAGGGTTGGGGGTGTGTCTTCTTAGTGGTAGAACTCCCATGGGTTCAATCCCCAGTATAAATAAATAAATAAATAAATAAATAAATAAATGCTAGAAACCCATTTCCCTCCTACATGTGTAAGCATAGAAGGATTTGTGCCCTGCCTGCTTTGGGGCAAACAACTTCAGCACAGTTGACTACAGCAGTAGCTGTAGCTTGCAAAAGTTCCTCTATTGTGCAGTCGGCTCTAAGGTGGCTATCAATTCAGGGATGGATTTTAAGCTAAGAGGCCAATCAATATTCCTTAAAATAATAAATTCTCATCAGCTGGCAAATTTGGCTTTTTTTTTTTTTTTACCAGTGTCTACTTCTTTACTCCAAGTATTTCTGGAATCAAATAGGATTTAGTCTCTCACGACTGTGTTGCTTCTGGTAAAAACCAATATCTAAACCTAAGAGTTTATCCAGAACGTCCTGCCATCTGGGACCACAGATCGTAAACAACGGAAGTGTCCCCGTGAGTGCAGATGGCTGGTAAGATGGTGGTACCATGGAGTCATTTTCAGGTATGTGATCAGGCACGATTGAGCCAAGTTATTCTCTTTTATGAACTTTTAATGTTTTTTGGCATACTTGAAAAGTGCAATAAAAATGAAAAAGTGTGCATCAATATTAGTATCTCTGTAGTCCTATGGTTGCATGGTAATATCATCAATTATGTATGGCTCCCACAGGGTAGTGGGTTTCAAGGGAGTGGAAATTGAATACAAAGACTTTTTATTCCTGTTTTCACTCCAACTCAAGTCATTAGTTCCCCCACGCTCCCTGCCCCCACCCTGGCAGACTCACAGCAATTTGCTGGCAGGAGAGCACGCTATACCTTGAAGGGCAGGGAATCCGTGGTCTTCCTCCAATTCCCGGCAAGAGAGCATTCCTATTTTAAGAACCGGCTTAGTTTAAAATAGCCACTCATTTCTCCTAGTACCGTCAGCACAATTGTATTTTGAGTGTGGCACACACATTTAGCCTTTCCCCTTTGGAACAGTGCAATTGCTTGACATTTTGGCTGCCAGACACAATGACCCCCAACCCCGCACCCAGAGCAGACAGATTGGGGCAGCTATCTAGAGAAAACATTTTCCCCTTCCACGCGAGTTGCTCATCACCAGCTGCGCTGTGTTCTCGAGACGTTCCTTGTTTTTTCATCCCTTGCAAGAAACCGAACGGAATCCCTTGCAGGGCCACCCCTCTCCTGATGGTGGCAAGTCCGCGCAGCCAAGGGCAGCCGCTAAGGGACCCGGTCCTCGAGCCTCTTTCCCACCCCCAGACCCTGAAATAGAAGAACACGCTGTACCCTAGGGGCAAAAGGGGAAGCGCAAGGGACAACAGTGAGAGAAGGACAGCGAAGTGCAGGCTGGAGGCAGAGGAGAGGGTGGGGAGAGAGAAGCGCGCTGTGCCCCTCTCCTGGTGGCCCTAGGCTCCCGGTCCCCCTGGTCCAGCGCTGAGGGACAAGGGCTGTCCTCGAGCAGGTGCGGGGCCCGCGGGGGCTGGGCTGCTCCAATTCCTCCCGGGCAGGCTGCCTTCTGGTCCTGACTCCCTTCTCCCTTCTAATCAGACACAGACCGAGCTAGTAGCGTGGACCCCATTCAGAAGTAGCCCCTGCCTTCTCTCCCCGCTCTCATCTGCAGCTGGGGTTTCCACTAGCGCGTCCCGCCCGCTCTCCAGCTGCCTGCGGGCGAGCAGGGACTGTGTCCTGTGTCCTCAGTGTCACCCTCAACTCACTAGTCCCCCCAGGACTCTCTGACCCCATCCTTGCCCACTCCCGGGCCTGGGAATGGTCGGAGGTCAATTAATGTTTAACAAATAAATTAATAAATGAATGAGTGGAGCAAATTATTCCTCATTCAAATACAACGCGGAGCGTGACATCTCTTCAGCAGAGAAGAGAGACTGGAGCCCACCTGGAGGGGTTTTCCGTGTTCAGGGGCAAGTCGAGCCAGCGCTCCTGGACACCAGAGGAGAGGTGTAGTCAGCACACACCCTCCGTTCTATTTCCTTTCACAACACCTGGGCTGGCTGCTCAGTGCTCTTTATTTAATGCTATGAATACTTTTTAAGTGTGTTTATTTATTTAACATGGCTACTCATTAACCATTACGGTGTCTTTCAAATTATCTATCTCTGCGAATTTTTATCATCTGGGTGGCATCCCTGGCCAGCTGCTAGAACATCTGGACGGTGTTGGGAGCAGAGCTGGAGCAGGAGTCCAGGCCAGGGTGATTTCTGCTGTGACTGAGGACATTCGGGTTGGGAAGGACTCAGACACAGGTATATCCAGCAGATAGGCCAACTTCAATTTTTAATAACATTTCTAAATGATCAAGTCTTGCTCAGAGACTGCAGCATATTAGGACAGACCCTAGACAGTTTGATAGAATAGTCATAGAAGTGAAAATAAACATACGATCATTTAAACTTCCAAGGAAACTTATAGCACTGTTGTATATATTCCGGATGACTCCTCTGTGGATAATTGGAGACTTCGGTTTCTAGAAATGGAAATCTTGTAACTTTCCATCATCATTCAGTTTCTGTTTTATTGTAAGTCATCAACTCCAGCTGATTGTCTTTAAGAGAAGACGTTGTAAGGGAAATGGTGCCAACAGGATTTTTACAAGTTAAGCATGATGGAGTGACCCACGCCAGTCAGACCGGTGAAGCCCAGGAAATGACAGGCTCAGTGACTGCGCCTCCCAGGTCCCCACCAGCATCTCTGCTCTTCACTAGACTACAAACTGGCTCTGGTGGGCTGAACTTGTCCCCCAGACACATTTCCTTCAGCTCGCACCGCAGTTTTGGAAGTTTGCGTTATGTGGTGACATTTACAAACTGGGAGATCTCCAGAATTCCCCTTAAAATCAGGAACAAGACAAGGATGCCCACTATCACCACTCCTTTTCAACATAGTCCTTGAAACTCTTGCCAGAGCAATAAGACAGGAGAAGGATATCAAAGGAATTCAAATAGGAAAAGAAGAGCTAAAATTATCTCTATTTGCAGATGATATGATCCTATATCTAGAAGACCCAAAGAACTCA
>PVJS01061007.1:0-11095 GCA_004027185.1 Glis glis | reverse complement strand
TCTCTCTCTCTCTCTCTCTCTCTTTCTTCTAGGGACTGAACCCAGGGGCATTCTACCTCTGAGCTACACCCCCAGCCCTTTTGATTAGGTTGCTGAGAGTCTTGCTAAGTTGCTGAGGCTGTCCTAGAACCTGTGATCCTACTGTCTCTGCCTCCCATGTACTGGGATCACAGGTGTGGCATGCGCCAACACACCAGGCTCAGAGGAATACTTTTTTTTTTTTTGCCGTACTGGGGATTGAACCCAAGGGCATTCTACCTCTGAGCTACACCCCCAGCCCTATTTTTTATTCTTTATTTTCAAACAGAGTCTCACTAAGTTGCAGAGGGCCTCACTAAGTAGCTGAGTCTGGCAGAGAACCTGCGATCCTCCTGTTTCAGCCTCCCAAGTACTGGGATTACAAGCATCTGCCACCATGCCTGGCTAGAGGAGTACTTTAATATACTTCTTCTAAGAAATACTATATCAAAGGAACTAATATGCTAGCCTAAGTAAGAATTTCTTTGAAGTCAAAATAGCTAACACTGTCATATATTTATGCAAGCTATCATTTAGAAAGCATTTTTTCCTCTCAAAAATAAATCCCTGACTCTTCTTACTTCAATGACCACATTAATTTGGTGTGATAGGTTCTTACCTATAATTCAGATGTGGAGACTGAGGTCAGAATCAGTTAAACAAATTGTTCAAGAACAAATACTTGAGTTTTATCATTGGTATTAAAATCTAAGATGAGAACTAACTCCAGGTCAAGGGGTCTTTTCCTTATACCATAACTCTAGTGATGCCAATGAAGTCATTGTTATTATTTTTAATGATACAGGTTTATCAACGGACATTAGGAAAAATCAGTGAGGTAGCCCATGGGGTTGGCGTGATGAGTTATGTCAAGGTCTGAGTATTAGAGTCTATACTTCCCTCTGCTATTCCAAATGGTAGCAAAGAACTTTGATTTAGCATTGTATCAAGTTACCTTAGGAGGGAATATTTGAACAAATGTTTAAAAACGACACTGATAGTATATTTGTTCACAGGAATATTTGAGACTTAAATAAGGTATGCTTTTCACTCTAAGCAAAAAGGTGCTACACGATCAAAGAGACTGTATTCCAAAGGATTTAAAGAAAATTTAAATGTACATGTTTAAGACAGGTATCACTCACAGGTTTAAGATAGGAAAACAATGGAAATGAAGAAGTTTTATTCCCTCAATCAAGTATGCTGACTCCTGCTCAAACATGCATCTATTATTTCTGCCTTTTTGGGAAAAAAGGAATAACAATTATTCTGATATAAAGTAAGAATATGGGATTAAAATAATACAAGGACCTAGACATCTCCATGGCATCTCTATTTAAAAAAACTGTATGGGAAAAATAGACAAAAATGGCTTGAAGAGTAAAAAAGAGACTTGAAATTATTTTTCAAAAGTTTTGGCCTTTTTACAACGATGTAAAATAAATATCGTCGCCGGTCGTGGTGGCGCACGCTTGTAATCCCAGTACTTTGGGAGGCGGAGACCGGAGGATCGGGTTCGGGGCCAGCTTCAGCTCTCTCTCTCTCTCTCTGTCTCTCTCTCTGTCTCTCTGTCTCTCTCTCTCTCTACTTAGTGAGGCCCTCCGCAACTTCGTGAGACCAGGTTTCAAAATAAAGTATAAAAAATAGGGCTGGGGGTGTAGCGCGGAGGTAGAACTCCCCTGGGTTCAATCCCTGGTACCGCAAAAATAAATAAATAAATAAACAAATAAATAAATAAATAAATATCAACAAAACATCCTCAGAATGGGCCATTAGCTGGTGAAAAGACAAAACTTAAATATTTTGAATAAAAGCCAGATTATCTAAAACATATAAGAATATGTCAATACCTAAATTCTACCAAATAACTATTATATATCAATATATGATAAAAAAGATGGTGAACAAAGAAAGAAATGCAGAAGGTAAATGATCACATTTATGAAAATAAATAGGTCCCTAGGAAATTAATTCACTTAGCAAATATTTGTTGAGGACCTTTTATTTTCCAGGCACTATTTAGAGAAATTAAAATTAAAACAACCTATTAAAATGCAAAATCAATGAGAATAATAAAGTAATATCATCAATGCTGAGGAAAAATAGCTATACATTGCTATTTGTATCGTGAATTGGTTCAATTTTTTCTGGAAAATAATATGCTCTTATATTAAAAGTTATAAAAATGTTTCTACCTTTTGACCTACTTATTCGACTTTTGGGAATAATCCTCAAAGACCTAACTTAAAAGAAAAAGAAAGCAATTTTACAAAGATAAATATAGCAGTGCTATTCTTCATAATAAAAACTGACAAAAAGGGCACAAGGCTGAATATGCATATTCATGACAAAAATGAATGTGCATTAGTACATTCACAAAGATAGAAAGATAATTACATTCACTTATTTATTTAATAACTATGTATTAGGCATTTATGTGGGCCAAGGCCTGTCCTGAGGGCTGGGGATGGAATACTGGACCAGCTGCACGTGATGTCTACCAGAATTTCTGGGAGCCTGTGCAGGATGCAGTGCAAACCAGAAAACTGTGGCCTTTCTGGGCACATGCAGCCCTGTGGATGCAAAGTTTGCCAAAAGAATGCCCCCTTTTGCAAAGTAAAAGATACCTGTGCATGAGGGGGAGCACAGAAGGCAGGGTTCATGGCTCCAGAGTGGAGTGCCGGCTAGATCCAGCCCACCCAGCTCCACACTGGGCATCCCGGTGCAAAGAACGCAGTTGGCACAGCCATACGAGATAGTCCTGGTGGTTCCAATTTAGGAGGGAAGAAAATAACTGAAGAAATAAGTGCACCAATGAATATACAGTTACAAAGATAAGTGTTCCCAATTAAGGGAATATAATTCAACAAGAGCATATAATAAGGAGGTGTGTGTGTGTGTGTGTGTGTGTGTGTGTGTGTGTGTGTGTGGTGTGTCTATAGTGGGGGAATAGCAGAAGACCTGAAAGAGGCTGACATCTAGGTAAGGGGGGTGGGGAACTTATCCGGGAAGAGGTAACAGCACGTGCAAAAGACTGCCTGTGGCTGGATGGAGGATAGTACCTTCAAGGAACTGAAAGAGAGCCTCTGGATGCCTGGACTAAAAGTGCAATCTGAAGGAGAGCAAGGAGGGCTAGATTCTGTAGGATTTTGTAGGCCAGGATAAGAACTTTGTATTCTTCCTACAATCAGCACAAAAGCATTGACTGGTTTTAGACAGGACAGTGACATGAGCAGATCTGTGTTTCCCAAAGGTTGCTCTGGCTGCAGAGTGGAGGCTGGCTGTGGAGGGTGTGGTCATCGGGGTGTACCACTTGCAGAAGGCCCCTGCACAGGTCCAGTAAGAGGGTGCGCCACAAGCGGTGGCAGTGGAGAAAGTAAGATGCCAATGGTTCGAGGCATGCTTAGCAGTGAGATCCACAGGTCTTGGAGGTGGACTGGCCATGTGGGGTGAAGTAGAGGGAGGTGTCAGGCAAATCTCCTCCCCCTCCCCCAATAAAATTTCAAAAGTTAACAATCTGAAGTTTTTTGTATCAGTTTCCTAGAGCTCCTGTAACAAAATACCACAAGACAAGTGGTCTACAGCTACAGAAATTTATTCTTTCATAGTCCTGGAGGCCTAAGTCCAAAATCAAGGTGTCAGCAGGGTTGGGTCCCTCTCATGACTCTAGTGGAAAATCTTTTCTGGCATCTGCCAGCTTCTGATGGTTTCAAGCATTTCTTGCCTGCCACTGAAGAACTTCAGCTTCTGCCTCTGTCTCCACATGGTCTCTTCTTTCCCTCCTTCCATCCTTTCCTCCTTCCTTCCTTCCCTCCCCCCTTCCCTCCCTACCTTCCTTCCTTTCTCCTTCCTTCCCTCTCTCTCTTCTTTCATTTCATACTAGGGATTAAACCCAGGGGTATTTCACCTCTCAGTTATCCCCACCCCCAGTCCTATTTTATTTTTTATTTTGAAACAGGGTCTTGCTAAGTTGCTAAGGGACTCACTTAATTGTTGAGGCTGGCCTTGAACCTGTGATCTTCCTGTCTCAGCCTCCTGAGTACTGGGATGACAGGCATGCACCACCATACCTGGCTTCTTCTTTGGTCTTTTATAAGGACACTTATTACTGGATTTGGGGTCCATACAGATAATCCAGGATGAGCTCATTTTGAGTTCTTCATCTTAATGATATCTTCAAAACCCCTTTTCCAAATAAGGTCATATTCATAGATTCTGGGGTTGGGATATGTACATATCTCCGTGGAGGCCGCCCTTCACCCCAATACAGGCATCAGGTACATAGCGCTTTACGTACTCCATGACAATGACCTATGTGCCCACATCGTTGTCTCCATACATCATTGGAGAAACAGTAAAGGGTCTGTCTTCAGTTCCTAAATGCTAGTTTAGATCTTAAGTGTCCCCCATAGCTCCATGTGTCCATGTGTCCCCAGGGTGGCACTATTGGGAAGTGGTGAAAACCCTGAGAGGTGGGGCCTAGCGGGAGGTCTTCAGGTCATTGGGCGTTTGCCCTTGAAGGGGATAGTGGGGCCTCAGCCCTGTCTTTTTCTTTCTCTTTTGCTCCCTGGACATGACCTGAGTGGTTTTGGTCTGGCACAGGCTCCCGCTAGGATGTACTGCCTCGGTGCAAGCCTAAAAGCAATGGGCTCAATCGATCATGGACTGGAGCCTCTGAAACCATGAGCCCAAATAAGTTTTAATAATTTTTAAGTTGATTAACTCAGGTATTTGTTGTATAAAGTGATGTGTTATATACCTGACTAGCACACCAAGTAACCTCAAGAAATTGCCAAATCTGAAAGACACACTGGTCCTTGCGAAGCAGTGTCCCTTCCCATGCATGCTCCCATCGTCAGATGTAATCTGTGCATTTCATCACCTGGTATTGAAGTCTTTCACTTGTCTCACTTGTGTGTGAGGCTGTTGAAGGAAGTGATTGTTACTGATTCACCTTTTTACCTTCATAGCTGGCAATGTGCCTGGCACAAAGGGAACTGCATGTCCTTTAAGTCACTTCACATTAAACTGTAAGGGATCCAGGATATAATTTTCCTTTGTTTTTTTTATCAAACTACAATTAACTGTTTGGTTAAAAATTGCTGAATAGCTGATGCAATTTTTTGAATGGAGACAGGATATAAATAAAAATCACCATGTTCTGTATAGTTTTCATGTAGCTACTGGTAATATAAAGATGGATAAGTACTAGTTCTCATATTTTAATAGCTCAGTTTGTTGGAAAGACTCATCTGAATAAATTAACTATAAATCAGTAGTAATTACTGTAATAAAGGCATGAATGAATTACTATGGAGGCACAGAACAGGGAGCTACTATTTGTTTTGGGGTTGGTTCAGAAGGCATCAAAGAGAAACATTTAAATTGGTTCTTGAGGGATAAGTAGGATTTTTCCAGGGGGAGGATATTCCAGAGTGAGATGAAATCAGTAGGGAATCATATTGGGACCATAATAGCAATTCAAGAGTAAAAATTCAGAGTCATTTCAAGAAAAATAAGACTTTAAAAGATGAAGAAGGCAGAGAGGAAGTGGTTAAATACATTCAGTGAAAAAGACTTTACTTGAATGTACATTAAGGATAGCGCTGGAATCAGAAGCACCATGAAGCCATCCCTCAGCAGCCCCTGGGTCTTTCTTTTAAGAATGGGGTGTCTGCCCTCTTTGGATGTCAATTAGAAGTGTGGTCTGTGTTTTCTCCATGGCAGTCTGTAAATCTATATTTTAGTCAAGGCTTTGTGCTTTTGGCTTAGTATATAAGGTCCTTGAAAGCCCTCAATTATTTCCTTTCTTCTCATTTTTCCTAAGAAAAAAAGAACCTCCTTTGAAAAGCTAAACGATGGTGCTGGATTTAGCTCATTTTAGCAAAGGTCACAGCATTTCTGAGTAGTAAACACTATTACTAGATCTTTCCAGTGTCTGGATGTTTGGCAGACCTGCCTCCATCTGGAATAAATGACTTGAGCTCCAGGGGCATAGGACAGCTGTGGGCCTGTGAAGCCTGTGGATATCTGGAAGAGGCAGATGCATCCTGTTTCTCCTCAGACACAGCTAGGAACAGAACCTAGGCAAAAACCTCCTTTTTGCTTGAATCAATCAGGCTATTGAGCCAGTTTAGAGCATGTCTGGTCTACTGGTTTCAATTTGGCTTTAGAAACTAAATGGGTAAGAGGAGATTTAGTTGAGAAGCTGCTGTCAGGAATCTAGGATTACTTTCAGTTGTAACTCAGCAGAACCTGGATTTGATTCCTAGGGCATTTCCTTCTGTGAGGATAATATCAGCCATTAATATACTTGTATTTATAAAGCTTTATTCTTCAGGGAATACACAACCCTTGGGAGAGGTCAGCTAATTAATTTCTAAAGTGTTTCAGATTATATCGTTGTATGTTTTATGACCTCGAAGGTAACATGATTATTAAATCATGAAATCATTTTTGCAAGGAGTCCCAGTAGAGAAGTAATAGAAAATAGGCAAAAGAACACAGGTTTTGGATGTTCTGAGAAGTGTTTCCACCATTGCCCCAGAGCAGGACCCTCATAAGAATGCCCACCTGGTTGTTAAGGAAAGGAAAAATTAAAAAGAGAAGCAATTTTATCAATAGAGAAATAACATGCCTCAAATTCTAGGGAAACCTTAATTATGCTAATGTGGAGCTGATCTGGGAATGGGTAGATAATTTCATACCAAGCCCTTTCCCGAAGCAGAGCAGGCATTTAAAGGATTAAAACAGGCAGCTTCTTACAGTGCCCAGTCTGTCCTGTGCTCTGCAAGCAAACAGCCTGCGGGGTCAACATGGCAATGAGATAAGAAGGTTACAGGCTTTGAAATTTAAAGGGGGGCTAAAAGGCACTATATATCTTCTCACGTAGCTCACCCTGATTTGTGATGTCAGATTGGCCCGTCCTTGTACAGGGAAAAAAAGCAAAAATGCAAAAATATATAGAGCCCTTTTTTCTGCACCTGGGCAGAGAAATTATACTCAGCCCCACCTTGGCATGCAGGGTGCGCTGTGTGCACCTGCATTTGGTGGGAAAGTGAGTCATTAGCATAACAACCCAGATAAGAGATCCTATAGACCCTACTTAAGATCAGGATTTCAAGAGAAAGCAGTCTTTATTCCTAGCTCTCCATCTAGCCTTCTCAGGTGTGGGGATCTCTCTCCCCCTTTCTCTCTCTCTCTCTGTAATAAAAATTTGCTTAAGCATTACAATTAAAGGATTCCCAGATCATCATTTCTCTATGGGCTGAGGAAAAGAACCCACCGTGACCACCCACACTGAAACAAAGCCACTGAAATTACCCATTTCTCTAACATATTAGCAACTATGCAGTCAAAGATTGGATAGTGTCTTTCTTTTGTGGTGGTGGGAAGATCACTGGACCCTGATCCATGAAGACTTGTGTTTGAGTGTTGTCCCTACCACTCATGAACTGACTTATCTTCATCAGGACACTTGGCACCTTGGAATAGCAGTTTTTCTGAATTATGAAATGATTAATTATTGCTCAATAGTCTCTTCTCTCCACCTTAAAAATCAGCCTCCTAGTTCAAGACACTTTCGTTTTCACTTGAATCACTGAAAATGACTTCCGATTGGTCACTTCTATTTCATTTTTGCTCCTTTGTTGTGTCTTTCCCACATATTTGTTGGAGGCATCTTTTAAAATTCACAATTCAAGCCAGGCGTGGTGGTGCATGCTTGTAATCCCAATACTTGGGAGGCTGAGACAGGAGGATCCGGGTTCACAGCCAGGCTCAGCTACTTAGTCAGGTCCTCCACAATTTAGTGAGACCCTGTTTCAAAATAAAGAATAAAAAATAGGGCTGGGGGTGTAACCTGGAGGTAGAATGCCCCGGGTTCAATCCCGGGTACCGCAAAAAAAAAAATTCACAATTCAGATTTTGTCATTCTTTGGCCTGCGACCCTCTACTGGCATCTATTCATATATAGAATGAAACACAATTCCTTACCAGGGCCTAAAAGACCTTGCGCACTCTGGCCCTTGCTCCCCTCACTTTGGCCTTATCTTGCCGCAGCGCCAAGGTCCCCTGTGTTCCAGCCATGCTGACTTTTCTGCTCTTTGGCAAGGCCAGCTTGTTTTACCTCTAGGTCTTTGCTGTTTTTTCACCTGAGAGGCTCTTCCGCATTTCTGAATAGCTCCTCTATTTCTGCTTTCAAATCTCAGGTCTAACACTATCTGTTCAGAGAGGTCATCCCTGACTACTGTATCTACAGTAGCATTCCCTGCCATTTCCTAACAACCTTTTGCATTCATAGCAGTTATCACACTGTGAATTTATTTTGTCTAGTTAATTGTTTATTTATTGTCAGTTTCCCCCTGCTGTACTGTCAGCCTCTGTGAGGAACAATATTTTGTCTGCTGTTTTTTAAGTGCATTCCCAGAATTTAGAGCAATACTTGACAATCTAGTATGTACTAGGCCCTCAATTAATACATAGTTTTGGATGAATAATGAGTAAGTTTCAATGTGATAATGCATATAGAAGTGTTTAGCCCATAAAATGCTTCAATTTGCTTTCTATATTCATGCTTTGGGGAACTTACTTGTTCTGGGATAAATTTCTCCCGGCCAATAGGAAATATCTATGAGTTTTTAATAGATGTTAGACATTGTTCTAACTGCCTTTAGTAAAGTAACTCATTTACCAAACATCAAAGATATGAACTATTATTATTCAAATTATTAAGATGACTGGACTAAAGAACAGAGGGGTCAAGTAACAGAGGAACAAAGCCAGTAAATAGTGAAACTGGGATTTAGACTCGGGCAATTTGGTCCTACAGCTATGATCTTATCACTGATTTATTCATAACCTCTTTGCTAGCCTGGGCTTAAAGTCTTCCAACACTCCAACAACAGTCCTCTCTCCCAACCTCTTCTCTCACTATTCATTCATTCACTCATTCATTCACATACTTGTTCAGTACACATTGAGTATCTATTTTCCATATACAAACCTAGGTCCTAGGACTTAACTGAATGACCCAGTGTCTTTCTTCAGGTCTTTTGAGGGAAGGGAAAGGAAGGGATGGATAAAATTATAAACATCCTTATTTCACCAATGCTTTCATCATAATCAAACTTTGGGTAAATTTGAGCACGGACTTTAGTTCACAACCTCACGATGTTCTTTCATGACAAGTGATGGACTTCAACATTTATGGTGTTTTTCAGATACCTGATTTCTCCAAATACTGCCCCAGCTTTCAGAGTAACCAGAACCTCAGCACCATCAGGGCCTCCAAGAACTTGGACTTCTCCTTGCTTGATGATATACATTTCCTTACCGATTTCTCCCTGTATGCCAAATAGAGAGAAGAAATAGTAGTCATTTTATTCATGACAACTATACCCCAAATTAAGGCATACAAACTCTTCTAGAGGAGTACATGCAAATGAGGGAAGCCAGGAGCATCACTGTAAAAGTAGTTACTGCAAGACCTGAGGTAGTAAAGTTTTCAGACTCCACCTCTTATATGACATCTAAGAAATTAGAATTCGCATTTTTATCTTCCCATTATCCTCATGAAGAATGTAGAGTAAGTACTACTATTCCCACTAAAAAAGATAAAAAGGCACAAATTGGCTTAGCTGAGTAGCCAGCATTCTATGACTCCCTAATTAGAAGCAAAAAGAAGCCTAGAACCTACATCTCCCAAATGAGAAACGAAAGAAGTGTGCTTACATTTTGCATTGTGCAACACATTAATCATATATTTATACTCAAATATGGATCCAAGTCGAAATTCTAATATAGATGGATTTTATAGTTATTTCTATAATACCAACACTAATAATAATATCTTATCTTTGCATAGTACTTTTAAAAGTCATTAGAATATTTGATATTTGTACAGCTCCTTATTTTAATTCCTGTATTTGTTCTCTTAGAATATGGTATTTTACAGTTGGAAAACATCTCACAGACATTAATTCATTTAATTCTTGCAAAAATCTCAGTAGGTCAAATAGGGAAGGTATCATTACTCTTAGTTAAAAATTGGGGCTGGGTGTGGTGGTGTAAGTCTGTAATCCTAGTATTTGGGAGGCTGAGACAGGAGAATCGCAGGTTCTAAGCCAGTCTCAGCAACTTAGCAAGACCCTGTTTCAAAATAAACAGAAAAAAGGGGTTGGGAGCAGAGCTCAGAAGTAGAATGCCCCTGGTTCAATCCCCAGTAAAACACACACACACACACACACACACACACGCACACACACACACACACACACTAAATAAATAAAAAATAAAAATAAAAAATTGGTAGTAGAGGTTTATGAAAGGTTTGGGGGATGAAGGAGACAGGAGACAGCTCAACGGCAGTTCAGGCTTTAATGGGATAAAACCTGCAGACAGCTGGGCATGGTGGCACACGCTTGTAATCCCAGTACTTGGGAGGCTGACACCAGAGGATCCGGGTTCGTGGCCAGCCTCAGCTACTTAGTGAGGCTCTCTGCAACTTAGTGAGACCCTGCTTCAAAATAAGGAATAAAAATAGGGCTGGGGGTGTAGCTCAGAGGTAGAATGCCCCTGGGTTCAATCCCCAGTACTGAAAAAAAAAATCCTGCGGAGGGGGTCTCCAGGAAAGGTTGGAGCCCGTGTCCACTTACAGACCGGAAATTTCTATAGGTTGTTTAAGGGGAGGTTCTACAGGGTGCGGGGAGCGATGGCTAACTATTGCCAAGGGGGGGGGTTGTTACATCAGGGTTAAGCAGGATAATGGGGCTTTCCTGTAAACAGGGGTCTGATAAGTAAGGGGTTTATTAGGCAAGTAATAGGCAAGACAATGGGGACATTCTGGGAAGCAGGGGAAGAGTGACTTGGGAATTTCTGATGAAGATGGAGTCACTTTTGTTTGAGGCTCTAACAGTTTAGAAAGGTGTCTTTTTTTTTTGCGGTACCGGGGATTGAACTCAGGGGCGTTCTACCTCCGCGCTACACCCCCTACCCTATTTTTTTATGCTTTATTTTGAAACCGGGTCTCACGAAGTTGCAGAGGGCCTCACTAGGTAGAGAGAGAGAGAGAGAGAGA
>PVJS01061006.1:0-11095 GCA_004027185.1 Glis glis | reverse complement strand
TTGTGAATTGTGCAGCTATAAACATAGATACACATGCATTATTCTGGTAGTTTGGTTTCTATTTTGTGTAGATACCTAAAAGTGGTATTGCTGGGTCATATGGTAGGTTCATTCCCAGTCTTCTGAGGATCCTCCACACTGTTTTCCAAAGTGGTTGCACTAATTTGCAATCCCACCAACAGTGTAGTAGAGTTCTTACTTCTCCACATCCTTGCCAGCATTTGTTGTTGTTTGTGTTTTTAATGATTGCCATTTTAATTGGGGTTAAGTGAAATCTCAGGGTAGTTTTGATTTGCATCTCTCTGATTGCTAATGATGTTGAACATTTTTTCGTACATTTATTGGCCATTTGTATTTCTTCTTCTGTGAAGTGTCTATTTAGTTCACTTGCCCATTTTTTTAATTGGGTTGCTTTTTAATGGTGAGTTTCTTGAGTTCTCTGTATATTCTAGATATTAGTACTCTATCAGAGGAGTAGCTGGCAAAAATCTTCTCCCATTCTGTCGGCTCTCTGTTGAGGTTCTTGTTAGTTTCCTTTGCTGTGCAGAAGCTCTTCGGTTTAATGCAATCTCACATATTGATCCTCTTTTTAACTTCTTGTGCCTTTGGGGTCTTGTTGAGGAAGTTTTTGCCTGTGCCTGTATATTGAAGAGTTAGACCTATGCCCTCTTCAAGTAGCTTCAAGGTCTCTGGTCTAATTTCCAAGTCATTGATACATCTTGAATTGACTCTTGTGCATGGTAAGAAAGTGGGGTTTATTTACATTTTTCTGCATGTGGTTAACCAGTTTTGCTAACACCATTTGTTGAATAGGCTATGTTTTTTCCAGTGTATGTTTTTGGCTAGAGGAAGGATATTTATATGCTCAGAGTTCTGGAGATTTCAGGGGTTCAGCCCATGTTATCTGTGGAGCTCAGGGCATGGTGGCAGGAGGAAGAAATAGAACAAGGTTTTTGCTCTCACATCACAGACCAGAAGCAGAGAGAACAAGCAAGGGGATTCAAGGACATAAACACATTCCCCAAGGCCACACCCTCAGTGACCCATCTCCTCCAACCACACCTTACCTGCCTAGGTTACCACCCAGTAAATCCATTACAATGGATTTATCCACTGATGAGATTATAACCCTCATGATCTAATTATATCAACTCTCAATATCATGAGCTCCTTCAGGGAACATTCTATATCTAAACCATAGCACCTCCTATAATGAGAGGAGTGAGTTAGGCTACTGGTAAATGGATGTAAGGGCAAAGAGAGAAAGTGTTAGAATGTTACCCTTGACTATCCTGATCCTTTACTGTCCAACATGGAAGCATCGCACATCATGATCTTCTTCCTCTTTAAGGGAAAATAGAGTAGTTAGAACATGCCTCCTTCAGAATATGGCTCTTAGGCCCTTGGCTTTTAACATCAACAGTCTCTTAGTAAAATATGAAAACAGACTAGATGTAATTAAAGAGCTGGAACTCTTGGTAGAGTCCCAGATTCCTGCTTTGTATGGAAGCTAGATGCAGTAGCTAGTATTTATCTCACAGAGCCTAAACAATGAGAAAGGGGTAGCATTCATCTTTCATGTCTTTTGTACATGTCACAGACCCCCAAATCCTAGCTAAAAGGACTCAAAAATATTCCATTTATAAGCATAAGGAAGACAACTTTTCTCTATTCAGCTACTATCCTATTTCTTTGTGATAAGTCTTTTAGAGCTTATGAGCATTTTGGGCTTTAAATGAGTGACTTCATTTGTGGCAAAGTAAATGTTCTGTAGCAATTAGCATAGGTAACAAAACCATACGCAGCTCCCTCAATTTGTGGGGGGCAAGGCATGCCAAATCAGTTCGTTGGTATTTTCATTCTCCATGAACTCTAGAAACTCACTTTGATGGTGAATGGACTATTTTCAGCACAGTGTCCATAAAGAAGGTGTTCTACACATTGCTTTTTCTAAGGAAATAATCACATGCAGATGGCAAGTTGGAGGAATCCTATTGTATATATATATGTGTCTCAGAGAGTTCTCGTAATGTATTTATTAAGAATAAAGTTGTGCACAATGATAAACATAAACAGCAGGCTAGCAAAATAGAACAGGTAGGAAAGACATAAAACTGGTAGATACTGCAGTACATTTAAAAATATTTTTGGCTTTTTGAAGAAATTGACATATATTTGAAAACAAGTCTTAAAACGCACATATCATTTAGTTATTTAACAAAATGCATCATCTCCCACTGTGTTAGAGGCTTAGTGTACACAGATGAATAGCCTGTGGACACTATACTTAGGAGTGCACAATTTAGGGAAGAGAATAAACATGAAAATCACTCATTGAAACACTGTGATAAGGTTGGACTCACCCATGAAATTCATTATTGTGTAATTATCATCAAGGATGTTGTATCTTATATCACAGAAAACTTGTTTTCCAAGAGTTGGAAAGAAGTACCTCATAAGATTTAGTAACAAGAATACTAAGCCCTTCTGAACACCTAGATGGGTTTATCTCAAATATTCTGAAGAGTATAACTAGTTTCTCTTATTAAATTAGCAGCTTGAAAACTGAAACCTTAATTTGCAGCATAACTCTAATAAATGAACAAGACCCTCTATTTCCAATGTTGTCTATTTGCCTTCTACCCGGATTCAAGTAATTTCACCCTTATTTTCTTATTTTTTTAAAACATTCCTCACATCCTCTTAGTTATGAGCGATATAAAAAATAATTTAACTGCAATGGGAGAAGGTATGCCCAAGGTTTTATGAGAACCAGGGGAGGAGCACGCTGCAGGCTGGGAATAAGGTGGGAAAGGAGTTATGGCAAAGGAAATCCAATCATAAGGACAATACCAGCATCATCATGTATAGTAACACTAATAAAAAATATACCTTAAAAAATAAAGACAGTGTCTTACAATTGTTGGATTCTCACTACCTATCTGTGTTTTACAAACATTTCTTTTATCCTTACAGCAACCCCATGAAGTAGACACTAATGTTCTCATTTTACAGATAAAGATTATATAAGACAACTTTCCATCACTGTAACAAAATATCTGAGATAATCAACTTAAGAAGAGAAAAGGTTTATTTGTCTAAGAGTTTCAGAAATTTCAGTCCATAGCCAGTTTCTGCTGTTGCTTTGAGCCTGTGGTGGCACAGTACATCATGGCAGGACAGTGAAGCAGAGGACGGCTGTTTACCTCATGGCTAGGAAGGAAGGAAGGAAGGAGAAAAGAAAAGAAATGAGACCAGCATCCCACAGTCCCCTTCAAGGGCATGTCTCCAATGATCTAAAACCTCCTACTAGGCTCCACCTCTTAAAGGTTTCCACCACTTTCCATTAACACCAAGTTGAGGCCTAAGCCTTCAACATGTGTACCTTTGGGAAACTGTCAAGCTCCAAGCTATAGGAAGGGTACTGATGCTGGAAGTTTAGAGATGTCCCCAGGATGCCACCGTAAGCCTGGCTAGCTTGCTTCAAGTTCTACAGCTCGGGGTGAAAGACAAGAATTTTGACAGGGTGTTAGAGTAGTTCCAAGTCTTTCCAAAGCAAAGGGCACCTGAAGTCATGCAGCCAAAGGTGAAGCTACAGAAATAAGTAAAGACAAAGTCAGGGATAATGTATTTCTAGGTAATCGGAAGATTTCAGAGGGCATTATTAAGGAAGTTGCCTGATAATGGAGAAAAGCCAAGAGAGGCTCAAACGCTGGCCCTTCTGAAACAGAGTGGTTCCATCAGCGTCAATGTAGTGAAGAAGCTTTAAAAGCTCGAGTGCCACAGTCCATGCTACACCACAGCCACAGGGCTCCTTGGTGCACAAGAGCATGATAGTAGCATTCCTACTTTAGTGGGAAATCATTTTTCATGAACAAATTGGCTTTGGACCCTATACAGATGAGTTTCACCAACAAAGGACTTTGTTATAAGCACCCTTTACCTAAACAGCACAAAGAGGCAATTAGATCAAGGCCCCAGTGTTTTTAAGGTCCCTCAGTAAAGCCTTTCTTGATGGCAGTGATGTGATGATTAGGATGACAACAGTGGTGATTAAGATGATGAGCATGGTGGTAACAGCTGTTACTCATTACTGAGCCTGTCTATACTCAAAACCCTGTGCTAGCATTCATTATCACATTTAATCCTCACAACCACCCCCAGAGGAAGACAATCGTATGCCCACATTGCAGATTAAGTCATGAAGACTCACTTTTAATAACTTGTCCAAGGTCACACAGCTAATCTTTTGGTAGACTGGAATTTGAACACAGGACCAATTGACTCCAGAGCCCATGTGGCAGACAGCTGTCCTACCCTGCCTCCCACAAAGAAGGAATTAGATATTGCAGTGTTTCTCGAAAGCAATTGTTTGTCTTACCAGATATTATCTGATTTATAATGATAGAAAATCAGTTGTTGAGATTATACTTCTTTTATCTCCTCTGCATCATGATGTGTATTTTTGGAAGACCAAGAAGTGAAAGAATAATGAATAGGTTGCAGGTGTATGTATGTGCATGTGCACATTACATATATGCACTTGGCAATATGGAATCATACATTGAAAAGAGAATGTATATACACTAGAGATCCACTGTAGAAAGAGACATGGTAGTCACATCCCAGAATTCCCACTCATAGGGCATGTAACCTAGAAAAAATCATTCAACCTCTCTATTCTTCAGTATCATTGCTTTTAAAATAGGGATAATTTGAATTTAAGACCATGATGTTCTGTGGCTTAACTGAGTGGTGTTATGTGGAGTAACTAGCACAGAGTTTAAATAGCTAGCAATTTTCAGTTCCTCTTCTGGCCCATCTCTCTCCCCATGCTTTCACAGCTTAATCCTGTTTGTACAATGATCCAAAATCAGTATATATGCCAGCCCTCTCCAGGGGGGTGGATATCCTAGAGAAAGAGCATTGTGGCCACCACTGCTAGACAGTGTTAGCATGGGTTCCTGCTCCCTATCCAGACAAAAACTCTAAATTCCAAACAGCCTGTCATACAGGAATACATCATTTCCCCATGGTTGTTCCAGCTGCCCTGTGTCTCATACCCACAAGTTTTCCCTCTCACCATGTAGAATATGGATACTGTACTTCTGATTGATTTTAGCATCAGCCATCTTACATAGGCCTCCCATAACTTTCATAAGTATCTTTGGGGATCTCTCCTGGATGGGATTGCAGTGCAGGTCAGACTGTAAAAAAGTGTGGACTTTGCTCTACTTTCAGTGAATTCATTTCACCCATATCCCATTGGATGTGGGCACTCTGCAAAGCTTAGATAAGAGTCTTTTCTTCAGCACAATTGAGCATTAATTTAGTTTGTTGGCCACTTATTTTCATGCACTGAACTCATCTCAAACCTTCACAGTAGACCAGAAATCAAGTGCACGTTGGCGTTCCTTTGACCAAATTATGTAGAATACAAACATAGTCACATAGGATAGAGCCATGGTGAACTCTGCACTTGTCCCAGAAGTGTGTGTTACACACAAGCCAACCTGGGGACAAGCTGACTGTGTGCTGGGTGAGGCATTAGACTGTAATCAGATAAGATGTTCCTTAATCACCCACTCTGTCAAGTCATCCACACATTCTCTCAAATGGCTTTGCCCCACTGTTATCCTAATTTGAAATTTTCTTTTTTAGCCACATAAACAGAAGAACACAGTTTGAAAACCCTGTCCTGGAAGCAAAAAGGAAGCTCCAGCAGCATAACATGCCCCACACAGAACTTGGAACAAAGCCCCTGCAGGCCCCAGGCTTCCGAGGTACCGTGTCACATCTCCTTGCCGCCTTGCAGAGGGAACATTGTCTGACAAACTGTCTGCTCTACAGAGTATGCCTATAGCTTGGGCCACTGCGAATAATTGATTTGCTTTCCTCAGACCCTTCTATTAGCTTTAGCTGAGTATTTGCATTATTTCTAAACTACATTTAGCAAGCACAGATTAAGGTAAAGCCTCGGGCAGCACGTTCTAGGAATTTCCAGCGTGTTGCCAGGTGGAGAGGAATGGGTTTTGACAGTGCTTCTGTAAACTGCAGGGATTCATAGAGACTTGGGTTTCTCCTCTAAAGACTAAGCATAAGAATGAGGCTTGTTCTCCTTTGTGACAGTAGACAGCTCCTCATCGACCTTACCTAGGCCCAAACCCACCTGCCCCCACGCTGTCCGGGAGAGGTCGCGCAGCGTGAATGACTTGTCTTACTACCGGTGGGACCACGCGGGGAGGCCCTGGCCGTTCGGTATGTCCCAGGGAGCCACGTGGTGGGAAGAGTGGCTGGCACACTTTCACGTCTTGTGGGCTTCTGCTCATTAAAGAAAAGCACATAAGGGGCTCTGGAGTCAGGCGCCTAGCCTGGCCTGCTGATGAGTTCCACAGCACATGACTACAGCACCATGAAATGAATGTAAAGGTCCTCCCGGAGCACTCCCCACCTCTAAGCATGACTTTAATAGGTGAGAAGATTATGTGTGGGTTTTATTTTCATTTATATTTGAAAGTCTCTCTTTTTTATAAAGATATGTGTGATAAGTGGACAGATAAAGGAAAACTCCAATAGAATGACACATTGTTTTACAATTTGTTCTTCACTTATCACCCAAAATGTAACAACAAAAGTATCATGCAAAATACTTACCTGAGTTACCACCTGTGGTTTGACTATTAGAAGTATCAAATCATAGCACCCAAAATGTAACATTAAATAAAGTATATACAATATTTAAAGTGAGGTGAGACTTAAAGGAGATACTAATTCTGTTTAAGCATCACTATAATTTTCAAAGCATTTAATATGCTTAGAAATATACTTATTATAGATCATAGCCAGAAAAGCCTATTATATAACAAATTAGTGGACGACCAATATGAATAAATTCAAGTTCTGTTTGGATTATTTAGCCATATGATTAAAATGTGTTGACATATTGTTGCAAAATGCGTTACCTTTACATTCATAATTTTATCTAGAAATATCAGCTTGCCTTTTGCTCACATTTTAGAGTATACTAAACACTTTCAGGTCAGTAGAGATTTATTTGTCTGATTATCTTTATAGCATTTCACAATATAGTGACATAAGCAAAAAAAAAATTAGTCCCACATCCAGGTGCTCTTTCTAAACAATTTGGACTTTTCAACATGTGGTCACATTCCACTGCTTCTTTATTTGTGGTATCTGCACACGCTTAGACATTGTGCTGTTATTTTTCTTTAAAACAACAAAGTCCATTTCGGTTTTCTGCCCCTATCTTTTCAAGGTTCTGTGCAGGACCAGCCAGTCACACCTACCTCCTATGTGGGATCTCTCATAACTACCAGAAGAACAGGTCCAGATGTGTCTGGACGATTTGGGCTCCTTGTACTCTTTATCTAAAGGCATGGGCAGCCTGTTGATACAGCCTTTTTTAAGCACAAGAAGGCTAATTTAGTGAATGGAAATGCTGATTTGACAAAAGTCGCTATCCAAACCAAACAGCCTTCTTATCCTTCCCTGGATGCTTGGGACCGCTCTGCATTTGTGGGAAGTTCTAATAGTTTTGCTCCTCTTGCAGTCACCGCCTGCTTGCATTTACTGTCTAAGACCCCCACATCTGCCCCGGGGATGGCTGCTTAGAGGCTGCCTTTCTCTTGTCTGAGAACCTGTCTTAAACATGCTTTTTCTTTTTTAACTTATATTGGCCAATGTAGAAAAACCGCTCTTCACCCGGGATGCATCCCAGTTGAAGGGAACATTCCTCAGCACCACCCTAAAAAAGAGCAACATGGGTTTTGGATTTACCATCATTGGTGGAGATGAGCCTGATGAGTTTCTGCAGGTGAAAAGCGTGATTCCGGACGGGCCTGCAGCACAGGATGGAAAAATGGAAACAGGTAAGTTCCTCGATGCTCAAGAAAAATGTTTTGCAACATTTTTTTAAGGCAACTATGTGGAGCTTCTTTTGTGTTTTTAATTCAAAGATCAATGGTCACTTTAGGAAAACCACAAATTAGATTTTTCCCTGAGTTCAATATCATTGACTGGAAATAACTTAGAAACAACTTAGGATATCATTTTTGTCTCATTTTTTAGGATGCCTTACTGTTTTCTGGATTCAATGGACCCTTGAGGTTGACACTTTTCTAATTTATCTCTAGAGCTCCTTCTTTGGGATGTGATTAACATTTCACACTTTTCTAACTTATGCTCAGCCACCAGTATTTTTAAATCTATATTAATCTTAAAGTATTCTCATGCTAAATTGCTGAGGTCAGATATTTGAATTGCATGCCCATCTCATAGAGAGAAAATCAAATAACATTAGTCTTTATATGTCCCTATATAATTCTTTAATATATGGGTTTTTCCCAGTCCCTACAAATTAATTTTCTTATACAGTTACTTGATATCTATCTCTAAATTATAATTGAAATTAATTTCACATGAAAATACAGAAGCAAATTGTTAAGGGCAGGAAAATGTAATGTATGAAAAGTGCCCAGAATAGAAGAAAAATGAATGAACCAGATCTGATTTCACAGTGTGATTTTAAATTCTCCTACTTGGCCCATGACCTTGAATGTGCCTCATAACTTATAGATATTAATTTATTTTTGCAGAGAAAAAGTGAAATTACATTTTATCTTGTGTATTAAAATGCCAATTCAAGAATTTTGTAGTGTTATTTTTAAAGACCTTAGAGAGAGTATTGTAAAGTACAGTAATTATATCTCCAAAGAAACATAATCTCTCACCCTTTTTGCTTTTTTCTCAATATCAGTTTAATGTGTGGTATCAACTTTCTAAAGTAGAGTGCACAAGTTAGGGAGTAGAGATACAAGTAGGGAATCACCTTGGGAGAAAGTCATGACCTTGTTGTGATATATATATATTTGTGGATTTTTCTTCCATGAACTTTAAAGGGGTTTGTGCACGGAGAAGCAACATAAAATTGAGGTCTTCATCTGATATTTTTAATTCTAGAAATCACCAATTATTAAATAGTTTCTGTATAAATATTTTTCCAGATGCCCTGTGAGTGTGTATGTCACTGTAACTCACTAGTGAGTAATAAAGTATACAATAGGTATTACATCTCCTTAAAAGTTGGGATGAAATTTCAAAACTAACATTTTAAAAACACTACTATTGTAAAAATGTGAGAGAGTACCTGATGCCACTGTTCATTTGGTGATATTTTACTAGGTCTCCCCACCTTCATTCTGCCCCCAAATCACAAACACCAAAGAACTCAAACATCATTTCATTGCCTACAATTAGGATGAAAGGAAAATGTGGAATTAATACCATTTTAGCAGAGGGAAAGGATTCCTAGAGCTTTTGAACTTCAGTGAAACATTTGACAAATCCATTTCTTTTGATGAGAAGGAACCTAGTTATTTTTCTCTGATACAACCATGTTCCAAAACAAGAATAGACTTCTTTCAGTGTAAACTTAAAAGATAAAATAACAATGTTTGCACAGCAACTCTTTTTCCTTTCTTAATCATTTTACTGGTTTGCCATACCCACACAGTCTAACTTAGCCTTACTCAACAACAAAGTCAAAGTTGTATTTAGAATTTAGCAGATTTTCTTAGAAAATCACTGAGCAAGCCGGGCGTGGTGGCGCATGCTTGTAATCCCAGTACTTGGGAGGCTGAGACAGGATCCGGGTTCGCAGCCAGCCTCAGCTACTTAGTGAGGCCCTCCACAACTTAGTGAGACCCTGTTTCAAAAATAAAGAATAAAATAGGACTGGGGATGGAGCTTGGAGGTAGAATGCCCCTGGGTTCAATTCCCAGTACCACAAAAAAAAAAAAAAGAAGATCACAGAGCAGTTTCTAATGGAGAGAAAAGAAGCAAGGATTTAAGTCTCTTCACTCTCCCCTCTTTGGTCTTCAATTTATACATTTAACAAATACTTGCTGAGCATCTGCCTTGCATGGCCATCTCATCATCTTAGTGCACAAGGGCTGCAGAGATGGAAATGACATGGACCTGGCTCTCAAGGAGTTTACGTCTAGGAGGGGTCTCAGACACATGGACAAGCAATTGTAACACAATATGATGAGCCTGCAGTACCATTTTGTTGGCACAAAATCAGGAGAATGGGGGAGCAAGCAACAGAAACTTTTAAGAAGAAAGGTGTGTTGCTCACTATATCATTTTATTAGGCTCTTATGGGGATGGTGATTTCCTTCATTCAAAAAGATTGAATAAAACAAAATGTTATGCTTATTAAGTATTTTTAAAAATTATGTTTACTTCTAATTGTGAGGTAATTTAAAAACAAATGTAAACACATTTCTGTGACATTCCACAAGTTATAATAGAGGGAATGGCTCTTCAGTTTGTTCACCAAACAGTGAATGTCTGTATGTGCCAGACATTCTGCTAATTAATAGTGATGTGAAAATGAAGAGACAAATGTTCCTGTCCTCAAGAAGTTTGGAGTGCAGAGAGAATGAGTGGTGTGTTAATGAATATATCAGTGCAATAATAAAACTATGAAGTACAAATACCTCAGAGGAAAGGGGGATCAATTTGTGGGGAGATGTGTAGTGAAATCCTCAGGGGGAGGATGATGTCTGCTGGGTTTTGAATGATGAACAGACGTTGGCGAGGTGGACAAGCGAGGAAGCCATTGGAAGAAGCAAGAGCAGAGCAAAGACACAAGGCAGGGAGCTAGAGAAGGTGCACGTGCCATCACAGTGTGTGTGTGTTTATGGTGAAATGGCTAATAAAATAATAATCACAAGTGGTAAAGATTATTTATACTTGTATCAAGCATCAAAGAATGATATACTTATATATCCTCAAATAAAAATATTGCCAGGCATGGTGTGTGCACACTTGTAATCCCAGTACTTGGGAGGCCGAGACAGGAGGATCGCAGGTTCGCAGCCAGCCTCAGCTACTTAGTGAAGCCCTCCACAATTTAGTGAGACCCTGTTTCAAAAAAAATAAAGAATAAAAAATAGGGCTGGGGGTGTAGCTCAGATGTAAAATGCCGCAGGGTTCAATCCCCAGTTCTGCAAATATATGTGTGTGTGTATATATATATATATATATATATATATATATATATATATATATA
>PVJS01061005.1:0-11095 GCA_004027185.1 Glis glis | reverse complement strand
CCTGTAATCCCAAGTATTTGGGAGGCTGAGACAGAAGGATCATAGGTTTGAGACCAGCGTGCAGGAACTTAACAAGACCCTATTTCAAAATAAACAATAAAATAGGGCATGGGGTGTAGCTCAGAGGTAGAACACCCCAGAGTTCAATCCCCAGTACCACAAAAAATATACATTTGAAAATGAACACCAAAAATTACTCCCTAGGTGACTATAATGTTCATCTAGACTTGATGACTCATGTTAGGATGTGTCTCTTGCCTCACTATAGTCCAAGCTGGGCCAAAAAACGCTTTCTTAATTTCTTAATTTTTAAAATAATGGAAAGCAACTGGGAAACCATTGCATGTATTGAAGTAGGCATCTCAAATTCCACATGTGCAAAACTGAATTTATCACCCTCTCCCATTAAACCTGCTCCTCCTGATCACGGGTTCACGGCCAGCCTCAGCCACTTAGTGAGGCCCTCCGCAACTTAGTGAGACCCTGTTTCAAAAAAAGAATAAAAAAATAGGGCTGGGGGTGCAGCTTGGGAGTAGAATGCCCCTGGGTTCCATCCCCAGTACCAAAAAAAAGTAAAATGACATAATTTTTGGAATGTTTGCTCATTGACCAATAAGTTGACTTTTTATATTGCTAGCCGTAAGAGTTATTTTCAGAAACTTCAAACTAAATTTCTTAATATGAATCATGTATGAATATCTGTACATATTAAAGCTAAACTATATTATGCAACCATCAAAAGCACACATTCCTGATATATATTCATATTTATATATTAACATATTTCAATTTCCTCATACATGGTACTAGATCCATCTCTAGTACCATGTTGCTGATGTTTTTCTTAATTTCTTTCAACATGGTCTGATTAATTTATATTATAAAATTTTCTTAATTTACTACAATCTTTTTGTTATAAATTTGGGATTATTGACATATTCCATTGACTCTTTTCTGCAGGCCATAATGCTTTTCTGCTAAGATAAAATTCACACAACATAAAATTCAATATTTAAAGTGCACAATTCAGTCAGGTATGGTGGCACACACCTGTGATCCCAGTACTTGGGAGGCTGAGACATGAGGATCACTGGTTCGAGGCCATTCTCAGCAACTTAGCAAGACCCTGATTCAAACTAAAAAATAAAAAGGTCTGGAGGTGTACCTCGGATGTAGAATGCCCCTGGATTCAATCCCCAGTACCAAAAATGAAGAAAGAAATGAAGCATACAATCCTGTAGTTTTCAATATATTTACAATGACATGCAACCATCACCACTATCTAATTCCAGAATATTTTCACTACCCTAAAATGAAACCAAGAAACCCATACCTATTAGCAGTCAATCCCATTTCCTACTTTTCCCAGTGGCACTCCACCACTGAGATATATCCCCAGTCCCTTTTCTTATTACTTTTCACTTTGAGACAGGGTCTCACTAAGTTGCTGAGGCTGGCCTTGAGTTTGCCATCCTCCTGCCTCAACTTCCCAAGTAGTTGGGACTATAATCATGGGCTACTACTCCCAGCCATTCTGGATATTTCTTATAAATGGAATCATAAATTGTGTGATCTTTTGTGTCATTCACATAAGCCCACGTGCTTTCTCGGGTAGTGACTTTTTGCCTCTATTTGGAGTACCTTTCTTGGACAAACATTTTTCTGCAATAAGACTGTTGGAATAAGCTGAGTCTGTTTATGATCCTTTTTAATGCTTTGCACAAGTCAGATGCTACAAAATTGTAGGCCTCTCAATTTCATTCTATTTTGGTGCAAACTACAAATTTATCCAATTAAAAATAGGAGCTTCATCAAAAGACACTTCAAAGTTAAGATATTCCAACATACAATTATAGAATTGCAAAACTGAATCTATAAATCATTTGAACTCACATCATTTAATTTGTTTAGTTCTCTTCCTGTTTTGAAGAAATAAATCTCATGTATTTCTGTTTGCAAGCTTTGTTTTCAATAATTTTAGTCTTCTAAAATCTTCAAATATGAACCTTCTTTGAATACTTTGATTAAAGATTTCCAAATGGGTTTGAGAAATCAAGAAATAAAATTCAGAGGACTTACACAAATGTTGAATGCCAATGTGGGACACTTTGATTTACAGACTTACTCTTTAAAGGCTCAAATATTTCTAAAATGCGTTTGATTACACACACTGTCATGCTAAGTATTTTTGATTCAACACCGGTTTTGTCATAACAATTTTGTATGTTGGTTACTCTAACATTGTATAACCAGAAACACTTGAAAAATTCTACAACTAAGCCAGGCGTGGTGGCTCACACCTGTAACCCCAGTATTTGGGAGACTGAGACAGGAGAATCACAGGTTCCAGACCAGCCTCATCAATGTAGTGAGACTCTCAGCAACCTAGTGAGATCCTACTTCAAAATAAAAAATAAAGGGCTAGGGACATAGCTTGAAGGTAGATTGCCTCTGGGTTCAATAAAAAAATGGACAACTATAGCTTCTATCTTGATAGGTATAATATTGAGGTTGTTTTTACACAATTAATTATGAATTATATATGCACCTTGATTAATTCCAAATATAGTTCCATTCCATAGCTTTCTTATTTTTATTTTTACTAAGAACATTGTCTTCATCATGATTTGTTGCACTAAAATTTATATTTTAACAATGATCCCTCAAACAAAATTTTTTATCTTCAAATGCTGAACTTTTTAAATGAATTTACTATAGCATTCACAATCATGGCAGATGTTACACCTTCAACAGAATGAAGCTCCAAAAGCTTGATTTAGATACATGGATTGGATGGAAATATCAAACTATAATTGGAATGAACTGATATTTTATTCATAGCATCTGAAGGCACCAATATAAAACTAGTATCATGTAACTCTTTGTGAACTTTTCAGCTTCTGATAGAACTAACCCATTTCCAGTTATTGCTTCACTTTTTGAATGGGCACAAAAAAAGTGAGGAATGAAGTTCAGCAATTAGATCTAAATGAAAATATATGCTGCTCAAAGTCATATGCAAATACCCTTAAATGCAGACAAGGAGGACCCCTGCCCTGGGTCACTGCATATCACAATCACACCCAAAAAGGAAACACACTATAAAATTCAGGGGCAGCTCTGTCACTGGAAATCCAAAACTCAGTTGCTGGGCGTGGTAGTGCATGCCTATAATCCCAGTACTTGGGAGGCTGAGACAGGATTGCAGGTTCAAGACCAGCCTCAACAACTTATCATGACTATTTCAAAATTTTTAAAAAGAGAGGGGGGCTAGGAGTGTAGCTCAGAGTTAGAATGCATGTCCCTGGGTTCAATCCCCGATGCCAAACAAACGAAAAACTCAGAGCTGGGTGTGGTGGTGCACGTGTGTAATCCAAGTACTTGGGAGGCTGAGACAGGAGAATCGCAGGTTCGAGAACAGCCTCAGCAAGTAGTAAGACTCTCATCAACCTAGCAAGACACTTTCAAAATAAAACATAAAATGGGCTGGGGGTGTAGCTCAGAGATAGAATGCCCCTGGGTTCAATCCCCAGTACCAAAAAAATCAGTACTAGTATACTATTAAGCCAAAATGTCTACCCTAAATGTCCACATTCAAGACTAATACCTTTCAAAGCTAAGGAATCTCTTTTCCAGAACACTTTCCTAGTGTCCTAGAAAAAAAAAAAGTAACTACATCCAACTGCCGTTTTCAAAATGAGAGAATTTTAGAGTACATGCAGGAGCTGGAAAGTGGAAGAACTTATATAAGAGAAAAGGAAAATTAATTAACTTGTCAAATGTTTCCCCACAGATAGCAAGAATGTAGTAAATGTATGCAGAAGCAAGTGCCATTTCCCATTAGTGCTGAGTATACAGCTTTTCTCTTTATTCCACTCCTAGGTTCGAAAGGTACTAATGAGTTCATATGTATTTGTAGCATTTCCCAATATTAAACAGTTAAATTATTCTTAAATCCATGCATTTCCATATATCCATACACATATATGTATCTATGGATTTTTATACATTTATATATGATTATATATCAATCTAGTTGTAACTTGAGTGAAATGAGTTTCAGATTCTTTAAATTGGCAACTAGATAGACATTGAACCCTAGATTGTGATTAATTCTACTTTTATACAATTTCTTAATACAATTTTCATCTGTGCTTAATTTTTATTTTAAAATATCAAGATATTAATAACTTATGTTTAACCTTTTAATTTTAATTGATTTGAATATTTTAGAAGAAAAATATGTGTGAAAACTTAAAGTAACTTAATTTTTATATTAATTTACATATTTGGATGAATATATATGCAAATTTTATACATTTTGAATATAATTAGATTTATTTTAATCTTTTAGATCTTTGTCATCAATAGAATGCAAATTACATGAAAATCTTGAATACAAAAACATAATTTGTGATTTTGCTGAAGTAATGATCACTAATTTTGTGCATGTGTGCTGGGGATTGTACCCAGGGCCTCATGCATGCTAAGCACATGCTCTACCACTGAACTAGACCCAAGAACACTTAATTTTATGGAATAAATACATAATAATTCATGAATTACATATTACTTTACTTGAATTATTCATCTAAACTCTGCCAAGCCCTCAGGGCATCATACAGACACATTTAAGTCCAGGCATCTTTGAGCTTTTGTCAACATCATATAAAAACCCTAGCTTTATACAAACTTTTTATTTTGTCATAATGAAGGTATTTTTGTTAAGGTAGGAGCATAGAACATATTTTATTTAACAGCTTGCTTGCTTGATTCATAACTTGTAAATATTTAAACCTAATGGAATGTGGGCTTTCATCTGTCCTCTTGCCCCAGGCCCCCAAATGTCCAGGAGGACCAGAATATACTGTCTGCCACTGCATGTGGTAAACTGCATCTCCAGGCAGCTTGTCACAGTGATGGCTCCTTTTGAAAGCAGATGACCATGCTTCTTTAGCAGCATTGTGTCTTCTGTTTTCTACGTGTTTAGTGACACCTCGGTTGCGTCTGTGGCAGGTGATAAATGTCCACGAACACTTTGCACAGGTTATACGCTCAACATCAGTGTTCTTGAGAGGTAAAAGTTCAGTACTTAATCTTTCATTAAACATTCTCTCCAGCTTCTTGCTGCCAAAAGGGTTTATTGCCAAAACAAAAATAATAAGCATTAGCTAACAATATAATAAATAATAGATGGAGGTTTGTGCTGAACAATAAATGACAAAACTCCTCTAGCAAAAGCATGGAGATGACCCTAACCACCCTCCAGCAGCACTGCTCAGCCTGTATTTCCTGCATGCATTTCACATACATCTAACCAATGATGTTCCAGGCTCCCCACAGCCCAAAGATGGCCTATGCAGCTTCCCATGCCAGGCTGTGGCACATACCACAGCAACTGGCTTTCTGCACAAAGAGGCTGGTAGGGACTTCAAATATTTGTCAGCTCCAAATATTTCTCCCACCATCATCTGAGACCAGTATAACATATATTTTCCTAGCTGCTAATGTTGAAACCATTTGATTGTATTAGGGAATAGCCTGAAAGCTCCCCTCTACTGAAAGGTAGGCACTAGCTACTTTGCAACTGGAAAGCCAGGAAAAGACAGGCACCTTTGCTGGTTTTATCCTAGTTTTTTTCTTTTTTGTATTGGGGATTAAACCCAGGGGCATTCTACCTCTGAGCTACACCCCCAGTCCTCTTTTTTTTAATTTGAAATAGGGTCTCCCTAAGTTGCTGAGGCTGGCCTCGAACCTGCAATTCTCCTGGCTCAGCCTCCCAAGTACTGGGATTACAGGAGTGCACCACCACGTCCAGCTTATTCCAGATTTAAAGATATGATAAAGGGGATATTCATGATAAAGCTCAGTGAATATTCATCTCACTACTAGACAAGGCCATGACAGAAACTAGAAGTACCAAATGGAGGTCTACCAAACTCACCCCAACATCTTTGAATGCTTATTAATAGTAATACATGATTTTAAAATGAAAAACCTAGGACAAATGCTAAACCAGGCAGAATCCCAGGACAGCAGGTGTGAATCAAAACTCTCAGACCAACTGGGACCTGTAGCCACTTTAAATATTCCCTTCTGATTCATTCTCCAAGAAGTAGCCAGGGTGATTTTTCTAAAGCACAACCCTGATCAGAACAGTCCTCTGTTTACAGCTTTTCAGTTACTCTCCACCACTCCAACATCAAAACCCAAGTCCCTTGATGCAATAGGCTACCTGGACCTACACTCCTCATCTTTGACCACATCGCCCACATCCTTCCACTTGACCTGAACTAGGTCTCACCAGATCTCTTCTTTCTTCTTTCTTTTTTGGAGGGGGATACTAGGGATTGAACCCAGGGGCATTCTGCCTCTGAGCCCCAACCCCAGCCCATTTTTATTTTGTGTTTTGAAACAGGTTTTCAGAGAGTCTCACTAAATTGCTAAGGCTGACCTCAAACCCGTGATCCTCCCATCTCAGCCTCCCAAGTACTGGGATTACAGGTATAAGCCACCATGCCCAGCCTTCCCTCTTCTAAGAATATTCCCTCTCCTCTGTGTCCTGTCTTTAGCTGATCAACAACTGTCCGTTCATCATGATGCATCGTAGCCATCCTCTTTGCTGGCAAGATTCCCTGATCTCTCTCTTCCAGCCAGTCTCTCTGTCCCCTTTTCTCCCATAATTCCTTCTGCATGTGAGGTTTATATCATTAGTTGTAATCTTCTGTTCATTTGTTCCTCCTTCAACTGGGAGCACTTTGAAAACAAAGAGACCTTCCCATCTCTATCTCCTCAACACTTAACACGTTGGACTAGTCTAGACAGAGTGGGGTTAGATTGGGTTGAGTTAGATGCAATTTGAAAACAAATACTGGGAGCCCAAATATGGAGAGATGTTAATGCCCAGCTGATGAAATTGGGCTTTGGTAGATGGCTGATAAAGACAGATGGGGAGATTTTTGAGCAGAAGAAGGCATAGTGACAGTATTATTTTAGGAAAAACCAGTCTGGAGGTGTATAGAAGATGAACTGAATTTCCGCTCACTAAAACATGCTCCCCACCACTAATGTTCCCGGTAAACACCCTCACATTCTCTCGCTACCCACTCCATCCAAGCCGATCAAAGTAGCGAGCACATGAGAATATGGAGGCATTTCTAAGTCCACGTTTTCATTTTTAACAAATAAATGCCAATATCCTTACTATGTAAATGGAGAACTCTTAGTGAACATGAAAAAATACTAGCATCAACTAACAATGGGGAAAGGACATAAATAGAAATTTCACAAGAGAGAAAAAGTGGACCAAGTAACCAAAGAGACTGCAAACTAAATTACTAATGAGATGCCAATTTTGCCTATCAAATTGTCAGATTATAAAACTAATAATAGTCAGCGTTGGCAAGGGTTTAGGAAAATGGGACTCAGATATTAGATGTGGGAGTGGAAATTAGCACAAGGCTTCTGAAGAGGAAAAAATGCAGAGATGAAGTCAAAGATATATTGTACAAGACATTGAGCACATGCATAATCACTCAGAAACCTGGAAAACAACTGAATGGCCAATAAAAATGAATTTAAACCATGATATAATCTAATAATTCAGTTTTATATAGTTATTTAAATCACATTATAAATGAATATCAGGAGCCAGTCATGGTGGCACACACATATAATCCCAGTACATGGGAGGCTGAGACAGGAGGATCACAGGTTTGAGGCTAGCCTCAGCAACTTAGAGAGACCCTGTTTCAAAAATAAACAATAATAATGATTTGGGGGTATAGCTCAGAGTTAAAATGCCTCTGGGATCAATACCCAGTACCAAAAAAAGTATTGGGGACTTAGGATATTTCATATTCATATTATAATGTTTAGTTTAGAAACCGGATATGAACATATAGACACATAATAGTCACACGGAATATGTGTTTTTGGAAGAAAGTTAAATGGCTGAGTGTTAAAATTAGTATTTGGCTAAAAGTGAATCTATCCATCACAGAATGAACTTCTGGGATACAATAACAAATCAGGACTTTTATCAAATTTTATGTATAATTACAATTTTATTATAAAAATTTAGTAGTTGGTAGCCAGGTGCGGTGGCACCCGCCTATAATCCCAGCACTTAGGAGGCTGAGACAGGAGGCTTAGTGAGATCCTTTTTCAAAAATAAAAAATAAAAAAAGGCTCAGGGTGTGGTTCAGAGGTAGAATGCCCCTGGGTTCAATGACCCCAGTACCAAAAAAATTACTAGTTGAAAATTTTAAATTACTGTTAAAATATAGGAAAAATAACTTGGAATATTCAATAAATGCTCACTTTGAGCTGAGGTAAGTGGACAAAGGAGATATTTTCATGTAACCTATGTTTTTCTAATAGTTTCCTCCTATCTTCATGCTCTTTGTATTTTTCATTATGCGAGGTTTGAGGACGATACATCATGAATGCCAATATGCATGAATTTAGTGTTTCTCCCTATATTTTTATTTACATTTTTTAAAATATTTGTTAAGCCGGGCGTGGTGGCGCATGCTTGTAATCCCAGTACTTGGGAGGCGGTGACCGGAGGATCTGGGTTCGCGGCCAGCCTCAGCTACTTAGTGAGGCCCTCCGCAACTTCGTGAGACCCGGTTTAAAAATAAAGGATAAAAAATACGGACGGGGGGGTAGAACACCTCTGGGTTCAATCCCCGGTACCGCAAAAAAATATATATATTTGCTGACTGCAAAAGAATATAACAAAGTCTCTAAAGTTATTGAGGTAATATTCTCTTTATATTTGTATTATCTGTACATTTATTTCTTCATCTATTTTGGAGTTCTTAATTATTAAAAGTAACAAATTTCACAATCTTGCAATAATAAATATGCTTCTATATTTTGCCTTATGAGTAAAACTTCAATACAAAATACTCACGAATGATGTTATATCTAGAACGCTTAACCACCTTTGAAAGAAAACAACCTAATAATTAAAAATTCAAACACAATTGATACACCATCTTCATATTTCTGGCATAGTTGGGTCTTGCCTTTTTATGTAATCTGACAATGTCTGCCATTCCATTTGTGTGTGTGCGCGTGTGTGTGTGATTGAACACAGGGGCATTCTACCTCCAAGCTACACCCCCTGCCCTGTTTTATTTTTTATTTGGAAACAGGGTCTCACTAAGTTGCTGAGGCTGGCTTCAAACCTGCAATTATCCCATCTCAGCCTCCCAAGTACTTGGATTACAGGCATGTATGACCATGCCTGGCTAAACCATTTTAATTTAATCTCATTGATCCAGTTGGGTATAAATCTGCCATCCTGGTATTTGTTTTCTATTTATCTCATCTGTTCTTTATTCCCTTTCCCTCTCCCTCTTTTTTTTTTTTTTTTTTTTTTTTTGGTCTTCTTTTTGAATTGAGGTTTTTATTTTTATGATTCCATTCTATCTTGTTGTCGTTGGTACTGGGGATTGAACCCAGGGGTATTCTACCTCTGAGCCTACACCCCCATCCCTTTATTTATTTTTTATTTCGAAAACAGGCTCAGAGTACAAGGGAAATGGTGACAGCAGGGAGACTACAGGCAATCCCACAGACAGACATCCAAGGAGGAAGCATAGTCTTGCTGGACCATAAGGAGGCAGTGATGGCATGGTGGGGAAAGAGACTAATTGTAGAGCCACTCATGGGCCCCAAATGTCTCTCAGAGAATCTGGTTCAGACTCAGGTTTCTCTCAGGAAGTACTTTTTTTTTGCCTTCCTGGGGATTGAACCCAGGGGCATTCTACCTCCGAGCTACACCCCCAGCCCTATTTTTTATTCTTCATTTTGAAACAGGGTCTCACTAAGTTGCGAAGGACCTCACTAAGTAGCTGAGGCTGGCTGAGAACCCAGATCCTCCTGTCTCAGCCTCCCAAGTACTGGGATTACAAGCGTGCGCCACCATGCCCGGCAGAAAGTACTTTTGAGTACCAATTCCAGATGAGTTTTTAATTGATGACTCCACCATGGGGGCTGCCTCTGAGTTCTTCTGTTTCATTTCTCAAGCAAGATGATTAGAGCAAGCCAGCCCCGCTTATGAATGGCCGGCCTTAGTCGTGCATCTACTCCCAACCCAATCCATGGAGGCCAAGGGTTACACAGTGCAAACGTGGCTGCTTGGGCCCTCCCCTTCAGTAATACGGAAGGCCAAGAGTGGGAGCCCTATTTCTCTTTGGATAACTTTTCAACAGGTGACTAAGTCCTTAAGGCTTGGAATAAAACGTTTGCAGGCCACTCTCAGAAGTCAAGGGAATCCTGACAATGATGAGCAATTCTTACCATAATTACTCATCATGGCTGACCTATGACGCAGCCTGAAGGGAGAGTACCAAGAGATGTGGAGGAAAGGGGAAAATGAGATATAAACAGAGAAAAATAGAAAGGGGAAGGGCAGAGGAATTGTCATTTATTGGACACTTACTGAATGCCAGACAACATATTGGGCACTTACCGTAGGTTTTCTGGTATGTTCTCTTGACAAGGAGAAGAAGGGAGAAAGGAAAGAATTAGAAAGTTTGTACCAATGTTCTCTTCCCACCAATGGTGAATGTTGCTGCCTATTTCCCCCCAGTGTGGATTTATTTTAAATGAATTCACTCTTTTTCAATATTATCGGTAGAGCAAATCTCAGTTATCAGGAAGCCTTAAGCGACGAGCAAGTTCTTCCAGTTTTAAGCACAAACCTTATTTTAGTCAGTTCATGTGAACGAATTGCAAACATCACGCTGAGTAAAAGAAGTTAGACTTAAAGGGCTACATACTATAGTTATACAACTGTATATGCTTCTCAAAATTCATAAAACTCTATACTTAATAAGGATGAATTTTACTGTAAGTTAGGCCTAAATAAACCTGTCTTTAATTTTTTCATCAATTCAGATTGAAATCTTTTGACATTTTATTGCACACTGTCTTGAATTTACTACATGTAAATATGATCTTTCCTTTATTGATTTGAGGTTTGAAAAGAAAATGAATTATAAAAATTGTTCTCCTCTATACAGAATGGATACATTTACTCCTTTTTTTTTTTTGCGGTACCGGGGATTGAAAGCAGGGG
>PVJS01061004.1:0-11094 GCA_004027185.1 Glis glis | reverse complement strand
GCGTAGCACGGAGGTAGAACGCCCCTGCGTTCAATCCCTGGTACCGCAAAAAAAAAAAAAAAAAAAAAAAAACTGTCTTGGAGCTGGGAAAGGTTGGCACATGCCTGTAATTCCAGTACTTGGGAGGCTGAGAAGGGAGGATTGCAGGTTCGAGGCCAGCCTCAGAAACTTGGTGAGAAACTCAGCAACTAAGTGAGATCCTGTTTCAAGATAAAAAGGGCTGGAGGTATAGCTCAGGGATAGAATGGGTTCAATCTCCAGTACCAAAAAAAAAAAAAAAAAAGCAAGCCTTAACTGGGCATGGTGGCACACATCTACAATCTCAGTACTTGGGAGGCTGAGACAGGAGGATCACAAATTCAGGGTCAATTTGGGCAATTTATTTTGTATTTTGCAGAACTGGAGATTGAACCCAGGGGCATTCTATCTCTGAACTACACCCCCAGCCCTATTTTTTATTCTTTATTTTGAAACAGGGTCTCACTAAGTTGTGGAGGGCCTCATTAAGTAGCTGAGGCTGGCTGTGAACCTGCGATCCTCCTGTCTCAGCCTCCCAAGTACTGGGATTACAAGTGTGTGTCACCACACCTGGCTCAGTGTGGGCAATTTAGAAGGCCTTATTTCAAAATAAAAAATGAAAAAGGGCTGGAAGTGCAGCTCAGCTGTGGAATGTCCCTATTATTACAAAAGAAAAAAATGAAATTCTTATTCCTTCTGAAAGATTCATGTAGAAATTATGTATGATTGGCATAATTGAAAAAAAAATTGATACCAGGCATGGTGGCTCACACCTGTAATCCCAGTACTTGGGATGCTGAGACAGGAGGATTGCAGGTTTGAGGACAGCCTTAGCAACCTAGGAGACCCTGTCTCAAAACCAAAAATAAAAAGGGCTAGGGGTGTATTTTGGAGGTACAATGCCCCTGGGTTCAATCCCCAGCACCACAAAAATAAATGTAAAAAAATTTCAAAGACCAGAGGCTCTACTTACTCCCCTGAGCCATCTTGTTAGGTTTCAGCCTCCAGACATAATTTCTCTTGTTTTCAGGGTGTTTGCTTGGCCGTGGTCTGCCCCCGGTGGGGGGCTGGCAGTGTGGGTGCTGCCCACAGGCCCCTGGGATCTGAGGAGGTGGGAGCCGGGATGCACAGCAGGGTTTTTGTCTCTGGTCCTGATATTCTCTCAGCCACACCAGAGTGAATACTGCTTCCAATGCCCAAAGAGGAATTTGCAATTAGACAGGTTATAATGGAATTTTTATTTAGATCTTGAAGGTTATAGTACTTTCCGCAGAAGGTATTTCTATCTTTACAAGCGAAGCAGATCTCTTCTGTGCTTATTGTGGCAGATCTGAGCTGGGCTGGTCTATTTTTTCCTAACACGATTTTCTAGTAGGTTTTTTTTTTTTTTTTTTTTTTTTTGCGTATCTGGGGACGGAATCCAGGGGCATTCTACCTCCGAGCTACACCCCCAGCCCTATTTTGTAGTCTTTATTTTGAAACAGGGTCTTGCTAAGTTGCGGAGGTCCTCACTAAGTAGCTGAGGCTGGCCGTGAACCCGGATCCTCCGGTTTCAGCCTCCCAAGTACTGGGATTACAAGCGTGCGCCACCACACCCGGCTTTCTAACACGATTTTCTGCAGGGAAGGTTTCAGGTCCATCTCAGGGACAGAGAGCACAGTCCTCCCTTCCCTTGTCAGAAGACAAAAAGACATTCATCATTGGGGTGTGGTGGCGCACACCTGTAATCCCAGTACTTGGGAGGCTGAGAAAGGCTGCGAAAGTTCAAGGCCAGCCTCAACAATTTAGGAGACTGGTTCAAAAGAAAAAAGGGCTGGGGATGTAACTCAGAGGTAGATTGCTTCTGGGTTCAATCCTAAGACCCCCCCCCCCCAAAAGAGCTATCCATCAGCCACAATACAGTCAGCTCACACAGTCAGGGTCATTCCACTACAATTCCTCCTTAACACATAGACGAAATAGACAAAAGTCCCTAACACTCCAAGCTACTTTGTCCAAACACCAGGCGCTGGGCCTGGGGAATTCAGCCCAGGCCTGCTAGGCTCACTCATCTTGGTCAGTGCAGTCTGGGCTTCCTCTGGCTTCTTGCACCTCCTCCTGTGGGGACCACTCAGGCCCTCTCCCAATGCCGCGTGCTTTCTGGGATTGCATTCCACACAGGAACCTGCTGCAGAGCTCCCCCCAAATCCATCTGCCACGGGTTTGTGCCCCATGCACACCCACCTCATTTCTGCCTTTCCTCTAGTTTCAGGGCAGACTAGCTGGTCCCAGCCCCTCCCTCCTCAGCTGCATCTGGTGAGCAGAGGGCTGCATTACTGTCTGGATTCATCTTTCTCATCTTAGCCTCTTCACAACCTTGAACCTGTGCATCCTCCTGTCTCAGCCTCCCAAGTACTGGGATTACAGGTGTGTGCTACCATGCCTGGCTATGTTCTATGTGTATGTATGTCATACTGGGGATTGACCTCAGGGGCATTCTACCTCCTAGCTATACCTCCAGCCCTTTTTTATTGTGAAACAGGGTCTAAGTTGCTGAGGCTGGCCAAGAACCTGCAATCCTGTCTCAGCCTCTCAAGTACTGTAATTATAGGCATGTACCACCATGCCTGGCTATGGGTATATTCATTTATTTATTTTTGTGGTACTGGAGATTGAACCCAGGGCATTCTACCTCTGAGCTACACGCCCAGCCCTATTTTTTCTTTATTTTGAAACAGGGTCTCACTAAGTTGTGGAGAGCCTCACCAAGTTGCTGAAGCTGGTTAAGAGTCTGCAATCCTGTCTCAGCCTCCCAAGTACTGGGATTATAAGTGTGCGCCACCACGCCCAGCTGGGTATGTTCTTTAAAGTTGGCCTATCTGTGCAGCTGGTAACAGCAGGTGAAGTTTGCTACTTAAGTTCAAGGTGATGTGGAGGTGTTGCAGTGACAATCAGGGTAGAATAAGTGATGATGACACTCGATCCCACCCAGAGAGGCACGCCTGGACCTGCTCTGCAGCGGGTGGCCAGCAACGGATACTGGACACAGCTGAAGACACAGACTTGAGGTATTTCCATTTACTGAGGTAGATTTAGGATGGAACATTTGCTTTTAATAGATCAACAACTTTGTACCAAAGGAGGACAAATGGGAAAATGTACATATTTACAGTTCTTGGTGGCACTTCCCAGAAAGCTCAAGGCCAGGGGCTGATTTTGACCCTGCTGCTCTGCCACTGGCCAGGCCCCGTGGGTCCCGTACGCAGACGCTGCCCAGGGCCGGGGCCCATCCTCCCTGGCAGCCACTCTGCCAAGCCCAGGCAAGGGATGACCCTGGCAAGCAATCGTCCCTCAACCCCTGTGCCCTCGAACTCTGGGCCGCTGGCCCCAGGACAGAACACATAACGCAGAAGTGCCCTCCGGCAGTGAGGAAGGGCCACCGATAGGCAGGACCCTGGCCCCCCACCCTGGCGGATGCCCAGGTGCAGCGGGGCCACCTGTGCGGCTCGTGAGCATCAGTGGGTGGACCTGGGGCTCTGAAGGACAGTAGTATGTGTGGCCAGGGAACAGACCCAAGGGGTGAAATGAAGGCAGGTCTACAGAGGGCTCGAGTCAGCCACAAAGCCAGCCAAAGCTACTGAGAAGTTCAGTGGAGAAAAGAAAAGTGACCTGGCAGCCCACAGACCAAACAGAAAACACGAAACCAGCCAGGCCCCGAGCTGAATTGTTTTCTACCTACCATATAAACAGAGCCCAGGTGGACAAAGGGGCCGGGCAGTGACCTGTGAGGAGATACGGGTCCTTTGGCTTCACTAGGCCCCATCCCAGTGATGGGGGCCTGCGCCCCCTGGAGGGGCAGGTGGACAGCACAGAGTTCCTGGTCCCTGCCTCACTGGGGGAGGCCACCACTGAAAGGCTCTTGAAGGGAACCAGGTGTTCTGCTGGGAAGGGGGATGCCTGAGGATTAAAGTGTCCCTTAGGGGCAAAATCCTCAGGCGTCCCCACCAGTTCAGTTCAAGAGGGTGCTTTCTATCCTCAGCTCTCTCTAAGATGACAGCCGGTCCTGGCTGAGAAGTTCCCCAGTCCCAAGCAGCTAGTGCTGAGGCTGGCTGGTCCTGCAGGGATTCTGCAGACACCACTTAGGCTACGCAGGGGTCAGATGCCCTCAAAACCTGGTCTAAGGCCCTTCATTTTTACCCATCAGTAAGGGCTAATCTCACACAAGCAAGAGACCAAAACTGGGCTCCTCAAGGAACCCCACAGCCACGCTTCAAGCTGCCAGCCTCCTTTTGAAGGGGACCAGCCCGAGGGTGACAGGGGCTGTCCTTGGGGCTCAAAGGGATTTGCCCACACCTTGACGGGCTGCCTCCTCGCCCTGCTCCCCTCCCTGCTCCCCTCGGGATGACCCTGGATGCTAAGGCACCTGACTGGGGCCTACGGAGCAGCGGCCCTGCTGCCTCTCTAAAGCAGGTGTGACACCACTTCTCTATCAGCCTCTGGTACTTTTCAGTATTTGTCCACCTGGTGACGGGGCTCCACCCAGACAGCACCAGGGTGGGGGTGAGGAGGAGGGACACCAATGGTGGGAACTCATCATGGGACCCTGCTATCTGCAGCTTCTCACTGGCTTTGAGATGGCTGCGTTCTGTGGTGGAGCCAGGGAAGCCTGGCTGTCTCACCCCTTGCAGGCTGCTGGGGTGCATCTGCTGGAGTGAGCTGAGTTGGTGCCGTCACAGGATGAGGAAGGTGGTACCCTGCTGGCTCCTCATGGGTCAAGGTGGAGGGCAGGCAGTAGACTGCTAGAAGAGCGCATGTTTTGCAGGGTTTCCTGGCTGCCCCAGTTCCAGGTGGACTGCAGCTGGAGGAGAGAGTGACTTGGCCCCCGCCTTCCCCAAAGAGGAAAACACAGGGCAGTTCCGCAGACGGACGACAAGTGAACTGCCTAAGAAAACCCATGGAGATGCCGAGGTGTCAGGAGGAATTGTTCTTCCCCAAGCAAGATAAACGACCTTTCCAACTTAGTTATTAAGTCTTCTAGAATGTGCTTTGTCCTTTTACCCTATCCTATCCCTGGCAGCCATCACCATTTGGAGACAATGATGGGGGACCTAGAATGGGGAGGGGCTCTTCTTCGAGGGCAGAGATGGCATGATGACGACATCATCGGAGTCATCGGAGTTGATTTCATCCACAGCTGGGGGCACCGCTGGCTGCATCCCTGAGGGGGAGGGCTCTGCTGAAACCAGTGAGAGAGAGAGAGAGGTTAGTCACACCCGGTCATCACGGTCATCACTGGATCCTGGCCAGAAGGAGTGAGCCAAGGAACAGCCTCTCAGAGCCAATTTTTTTTTTTTTTGGTTCTGGGCATTCAACCTGGGGCATTCTACCTCCAAGCTACACCCGTAGCCCCCCTTTCTTTGTTTTGAAACAGGGTCTTGCTAGGTTGCTGAGAGTCTTGCTAAGTTGCTGAGGCTGGCTGCGAACCTGCGATCCTCTTGTATCAGCCTCCCAAGTACTGGGATTATAAACATATAACATGAGCCACCATGCCTGGCTCACCCCAGCCCTTTTATTAATTAATTAATTAATTTATTTATTTATTGTGGTACTGGGGATTGAACCCAAGGGCATTCTATCTCTGAGCTACACACCCAGCCCTGTTTTATTTTTTATTTTGAAACAGGGTCTCACTAAATTGTTGAGGGTTTCACTAAGTTGCTGAGGCTGGCCATGAACCTGCCATCTTCCTGTCTCAGCCTCCCAAGTACTGGGATTATAAGCGTGCGCCACCATGCCTGGCTCAGAGCCAACTTATACACTGCCAGAAAGCCATCTGTTATCTTCTGGCTCTGAAGAGTTTGGCCATTTCCTGAAATCAAAACACTTGCAAATGGTGTTAAGAGCCACCTATGTTAAGAGCCAGTTTCCGGCTAAAGGTGTGGCTTCCAGGCTGTGTGCCACACCAGAGGAGAAGGCAGGAAGAGGCCAAGGGCACCCAGTGATCACTGTGCACTCCTGCACTAGCACTACTTTCTTCTTGCACACCTAGACACTTTAAATCTTTCAGTCTACACTGAAATGAGGTGCCACCTCCAGACTGGAGGGGAACAGGCAGTCCCAAACCCTAACCTTAACCCTCAGATAGGGATGGTGGGATGAGGGACTGGGGAGGGCAGGTCCCACCACAGCAGCAGCAGCCCCACAGATCTCCGAAAAAGAGCCTTACTCTTTTTTTTTTTTTTCCTTTGGTACTGGGGATTGAACTCAGGGGCATTCTACCTCCGAGCTACACCCCCGGCCCTATTTTTTATCCTTTATTTTGAAACCGGGTCTCACAAAGTTGCGGAGGGCCTCACTAAGTAGTTGAGGCTGGCCACGAACCTGTATCCTCCCGTCTCCGCCTCCCAAGTACTGGGATTACAAGCATGCGCCACCACACCTGGCTCCCCCCAGCTCTTTTTAAAAAAAATTTATTTTGAGAGGGGCTTGGTGGTGCATGCCTGTAATCCCAGTACTTGGGAGGCTGAGACAGGAGGATCATAGGTTTGAGGACAGCCTCAGCAACTTTGCAGATTTCAGGTTTGAAGCAAATTGCAGATGTGAAGTCAGCCTTAACCACTTAGTGCCCACTTCTGAGAGTCTTACTCTTATTGCTTCTAAAGATGAGAGGAAGCTGGGTGTGGTGGCACTCACCTGTAGCTCTAGTACTGGGGAGGCTGAGACGGGGATCACAGGTTCGAAGTCAGCCTCAGCAACTTAGTGAGTCTCTCTGCAATTTAGCAAGACCCTGTATCAAAATAAAAAATAAAAAGGGCTGGGGGTGTAGCTTGGAGGTAGAATGCCCCTGGGTTCAATCCCCAGTACCCAAAAAGAAAAAAAAAAGAGGGAGGAAAAGTAACTATGCACTGACATGAGATTTTAAAAAGGGAAGGAAATTACAATTTGGCCATGCAGCAGATAATGTAACTGTGTCAGCTCTTTTTCCTGCAACTTTAAAGAAAACTAATATGAAAGTGCAAACTATGAAATTAAAAACAAGGTTATTTTCATTTTTTTCTTTAAAAACACAGTCAGGTCACACAAGGGCTTGCTTTATACTTCCGATAGATGTGTGAGCTGAGGTCAGGAGTGGCCCGCTCATGTGCGTTCTGTGAACCCGCTTCTGGACAGGTGGATCAATCTGCCACTTCAAAAGAACTTCCATTTAGTAAGAAGAGGAAAGGGCAGCATAAACTAACACTTTAGCCCTGATCAAATAATCTGAAGGTCACCAAACAGGGAGGCTGGTGAATCAGCATAAAGCGGGTTTTTGGAGAACAATTTAAAGCCTCTGGGCCAGGGGTTAAGGGCCGCCGAGGCTTTCAGGCTTCCACGTCTGCGTCTTTCCTTGAAATCCCAGGGCTGCTGATCTTTGCTCACTGAGCTTTGCAGATGGTTTTGGAGAGAATATCAAAGTTCAAAGTTTTCTAGCTCTGACAAAGCTAGGGGAAAAAAAAGGCTGAAATGGAGAATGTGTAATTTCAGGCATGATTTCCAGGCTAAATGTGGAGAGAAATTTTTTTTTTTTTTTGTGGTACTGGGAATTGAACCCAGGGGGTACTTTACCTCTGAGCAACATTCCCAGCTCTTTTTTACTTTTTTACTTTAGACAGGGTCTTGCTAAGTTCCTGAAGGTCTGGTTGAGTTGCTGAGGCTGGGCTTGAACCTGCGATCCTCCAGTCTCAGCATCCCAAGTAGTGTGATTACAGGCATGTGCCCCTGATGTGGCCTGTGGTATGAAATTCTTAGCTTGAGTTCTCCAAAACATTGCTCCTAACTGGACCTGGGAAGAGGAGGGTCATACCCACCCAGAAAGAGATGGCCAGGCTGAGGGTGTGTGGGACGAGCATGCTCAGAGTCATGGCCTTGTCCTTAAGTGTGACTTTTCTGTCATCAGAGGAGGGTGACAGCTTGGGAAGGCCACCTCTGCCCACCACTGCCCCACACTTACCAAAGCAGGGCTGAGGACTTGCAGGCTCCCCTGACTCGTCCTCTGTGGCCTCCCCACCTCTGACTTCGCTGTCCTCACCTGAAGGGACATGCAAATTGGACCCCCAGTCGGCATAAGGCAAGATCCTGGGTGGGACCCATCACCAGCCTGTCACCACCACCCGTTTCTCCTTCACAGTAAGTGCTCTGCCCTGCCCCCACCCATCCTTCCAGGTTCCACCTTGGAGACCTAGGAGCTCAGTAAGGAAACTTCTCTGTGCGAGGGCGTCCAACAGAGCACCCTGCAGGCCACGCCCACAGGTGAAACCCTCTCACTGTCTTCTCACTGTCCTCAGCGCCACCACTGAGGTGACAGTCACAGAGCAGCTGCAGAGGAAGCACTTGCACCTGAGTGGAAGGCAGGGAGGATCTGAGCGCAGTCACTGAATCCTGATCCTCCAGCCCACGGAGGTTCAGCTATCTGCCTCTGTCCTCCACTCTACATGTGAGGAGAGTGAGCCCAGAGAAAGGCAGGGACTGTGGGGTCAGCCTCAGAGTGGTGGAGCAGGGGCAGCTGGCAGGTGTCAAGACCTCTTCCCTCAGTGCTTCTGGCCTTTAATGGAGCAGGAAAGAAAATGGAAGGAAGGAAGGAAGGAAGGAAGGAAGGAAGGAAGGGAGGGAGGGAGGGAGGAAAAAGAAGGGAAGGGGGAAGGGGGAGGGGGAAGGGGAAGGGAAGGGAAGGAACACTGGCCCATGGGGGGGAACCACCTGGCTCTGTTTGCAGCTGGGAAGAACGAGGACAGGAGCTCAAGAAGCTCAGCGGGCGTGGGCTGCAGGGACCTGTGGACCCCAGAACTGTCTGTAGCAGGCTGAGCTCAAGAAATCCTGTCTGGGATCCCTGGGTCAAGGAGGAAGCTGGTGGAGGGTCTTCCTGGCATCCGCTGTGACTCGGTTTGGAGGCAGCAGTAGCAGGACAAACCGCCCTTGCCTCCTCACACAACCCGAGCTGCCTGGAAGGTGGCTGCTCTATGGCTTAAATCTTAGAGGGCCGCTGCCCCTTGTGTCTGAATTAAGTGCGAGAAATCACCTGGAGAAGCTCCGAGGGACGGTGGGGAGGTTTCTGGGCGTGCGCATGCGGTGGAAGCAGCTCTCCTCCTCGACGTGGCGGTGGTGGTTCTTGGGCTGGCAGCACTGGAAGAGAGGAAGAGAGCTCCTGCTGAGTCCCACGTGGGGGCATGTAGACCTCACGGCCACACAGCCTCAGACATGTCCTCTGTCCATGCCCTTCAGGCACATGCCAAGGTCAGGCTATGCAGGTTTTATATATTTATTTTTGGTAATGGGGACTGAACCCAGGAGCATTCTACCTTCGAGCTACATCTCTAGCCCTTTTTATTTATTTATTTTTTGTGGTAGTGGGTATGGATCCCAGGGATCTCCTATCTCTAGACTATATCCCCAGCCCTAGTTTTTATTTTATTTTTTAATTTTGAAACAGGGTCTCACTAAGTTGTGGAAAGCCTCACTAAATTGCTAAGGCTGGCTTTGAACTTTTGATCCTCCTGTCTCAGCCTCCCAAGTACTGAGATTATAGACATGCGCCACCATAGCCGGCTTATTTTTTTATTTTGAAACAAGGTCTTGCTAAGTTGTAGAAGGTCTTGCTAAATTGCTGAGGCTGGCCTCAAACCTGCAATCCTGTCTCAGTCTCCCAAGGACTGAGATTACAGTCACGTGTCTCTGCACCCAGCCCAAAAGATTTAACTCTTACTATGGCTACACGCCAGGTCCTGTCTTGCAGAGGCGCTGCACCACCTCACCGCCACGCACCCTGAACCTGGCGCTATGGGCTGGGCTTTCCCCCATGACCAGCCCAGAGATGTGCTTGCGCCCCACTCACCTGTGCTTGGACCGTGTCAGGTGTCCCCGTAAGACAGACTGGATGATGGTGATGGCCTCCTCTTGCTCTGGGCTGCCTTTGGCCTGGATGGTGGGGCTTGGGACACAGGGTGTGGGTGAGCTCTGCAGTGTAATGACAACAGAGGAGATAACTGTTTGGCAATCTGCTGCTGGCACAGCTGTGTGTGCTGCACTCAAAGCAGGGGGGCCAGGGTGTAGCTCAGAGGTAGAAGACTCCTGAGTTCAATCCCCAGCACATTCTCCCCCCACCAAAAAAAGGGCTGGGGGTGTAGCTTGGAGTAGAATGTCCCTGGGTTCACTCTCTAGTATGCCTCCTCAAAAATAAATGTTTTTAGGTGGGCGTGGCGGCGCACACTTGTAATCCCAGTACTTTGGGAGGCAGAGACCGGAGGATCCGGGTTCGCGGCCAGCCTCAGCTCTCTCTCTCTACTTAGTGAGGCCCTCCGCAACTTAGTGAGACCCGGTATCAAAATAAAGTATAAAAAATAGGGCCGGGGGCGTAGCGCGGAGGTTGAACGCCCCTGCGTTCAATCCCCGGGACTGCAAAAAAAAAAAAAATGTTTTTTTCTTTTTTTGTGTGTGTGGAACCGGGGATTGAACCCAGGGGCATTCTATCTCTGAGCTACACCCCCAGTCCTATTTTTTATTCTTTATTTTATTTTATTTATTTATTTATTTATTTTTTGCGGTACCGGGGATTGAACCCGGGGCGTTCTACCTCTGCGCTACACCCCCAGCCCTATTTTTTATACTTTATTTTGAAACCGGGTCTCATGAAGTTGCGGAGGGCCTCACTAAGTAGAGAGAGAGAGAGAAAGAGAGAAAGAGAGAGAGAGAGAGAGAGAGAGAACGCGCGCGCGCACTGAGGCGGACCACGAACCCGGATCCTCCGGTCTCCGCCTCCCAAAGTACTGGGATTACAAGCGTGCGCCACAACGCCCGACTTATTCTTTTTATTTATTTACTTATTTATTTTTGTGGTACCGGGGATTGAACCCAGGGGCGTTCTATCTCCACTCTACACCTCCGGCCCTATTTAAAAAAATTTTTTTTTTTTTTTTTTGCGGTACTGGGGATTGAACCCAGGGGCATTCTACCTCCGAGCTATACCCCCAGCCCTATTTTTTATACTTTATTTTGAAACCGGGTCTCACGAAGTTGCGGAAGGCCTTGCTAAGTAGAGAGAGACAGGGGGAGAGAGGGAGAGAG
>PVJS01061003.1:0-11097 GCA_004027185.1 Glis glis | reverse complement strand
CGCCCGGCTTTTTTTTTTTAAATTGTGGTACTGGGGATTGAAGCCAGGGGCATTCTACCTCCGAGCTACACCCCCAGCCCTATTTTGAAACAGTCTTGCTAGGTTGATGAGAGTCTCACTACTTGCTGAGGCTGTCCTCGAACCTGTGATCCTCCTGTCTCAGCCTCCCAAGTACTGGGATTACAGGTTTGTACCACCACACTGGCTCTCTCCAGGATCCTTCTAAAGTTCACATTTGATCTTATAGCTCCTTAAAAATCCTTCAGGACGCCAGGCATGGTGGTGTACGCCTGTAATTCCAGTACTTGGGAGGCTAAAACAAGGAGGATTGCAGACCAGCTTCAGCAATTTAGCGAGACCCTCAGTAACTTAGCAAAGCCCTTTTATTTATTTATTTATTTTTTGCGGTACCGGGGATTGAACGCAGGGGCATTCTACCTCCGTGCTACGCCCCGGGCCCTATTTTTTATACTTTATTTTGAAACCGGGTCTCACGAAGTTGTGGAGGGCATCACTAAGTAGAGAGAGAGAGAGAGAGCGAGGGAGCTGAGGCTGGCCGTGAACCCGGATCCTCCGGTCTCCGCCTCCCAAAGTACTGGGATTACAAGTGTGCGCCACCACGCCCAGCCAGCAAAGCCCTTTAAAAACAACAAAAACCTTCAGGAGCTCTCCATGGTCTCCAGGACAAGGCCAGCCTGCTTGAGGGACACATGGGGTCTTCATCTCCCCAGCTTCATCTCCCTCACCTACAGCATCACTCTCACTTCTAAGCACACGCACCTACCCCAGGCCTCTACCCACGCAGTTTCCCTGGTAAGAACGCCCTTGCAACCAACTACAAGACTGCCAGGCCAGTGCAAAAACTCCGAGTTCTTTTTCAGTAGTTTATTGGAATTAGTTGCCTCCTTGCCCATTTCCATGCAAGGCCTTCGGGAACCGCTGGTCTCCAATTCAGCACCTTCCACCCTTCCATTGAGGTCTTCCCTCGTTCTCATGAAGCCCGAAGGGGCTAAGTCGAGGTTTGCTGACAGATTTCCCCAAAGTACCAGAGGTGGGCTGCGGGCAGGTCTGCTCACGTCCCAGCTGCTTCCCCACTCCCAAAAGCACACCTCAAACCCTCATCTCTTCACCCCGCAGCGATCCTACAGCAAGAGCCCCCTGACAGGCTTTGATCCTGGCAGGTCTCAGGACCAAGGTGAGCCTGTTTCCCCTATGAAGAACGGAGTTGGCAGGCGTGGTTCTTTTCTCAGGCCTTACCTGAGGGGACAGCTGCCAGGGCGGGTCACCGTGCCGCTGCCTCTCGCAGATTAGGCAGGTCCGGATGCCCTTGCAGCCGCACTCCTGTAGAACCTCCGGCGCCAGGGCCGCCGCCATCGCCCTGTCCAGGCGGCCAGGGCGCAGGCGCGGCGCGGGGGCCGCTGGGAGTTGTAGTCCGCGTCAGACAGGCGGCCTCGACTCCGCTTCCTTCCGGTCGCTGCCGCTCCGCTTCCTTCCGGTCACTGCCGCTGCTGCGCTTGCGTGGCGCCACCTCCTGGGCTCCGCACCCGCGGGCGCCAGCACACGACTACTGGTGGATTCCGTTGTACGCCGGGCCGAGGATCCGGCCAGCGCGCACTGCGCCTCCTCGCCATGGGCCCCCTCACTGCACGGCTACTCTTGCAGCGCGGGCGACCCAAGACCGACCGGCTGGGGAGGATCCGGAGCCTGGAGTAAGCTGGGCGGGGGTGAGGCTGTGTCGGCGGGTGCGGGACCCCATAGTCCCCTCGGACCGGCCCAGGTCTCCTGGCAGGCGGGAAGAAAGCCTGGGACCCCTCCTACCCCTTGCCTGTCCCGTTATCGCTCTCTCGCTCCCGCGCGGAGTCTCTAATCTCTCGCACCAAATGTCCTGAGAGATGCGTGGGACCTTTGCCGCCGTACCCTTGTGCGGGGACCTTGGCTCCCCTACTCTTGTGCTAGGTCGGTTCTGAGTGGCTTTGCCCTTATCGGAGGGCAGAGAATATTGAGCCACCTGCTGAGCTATTTAGAGGGAAGTGTAGAGGACCTCCCAGGGGATCAGAAAAGCAGTCTGCGTTCGCAGACCTCTCCGGATTCTAAAGTCTTGACTTTTTAAAAAGAGGAAGCAGTACATGCACAAGAAATATCAGTAGAAAACCTTTTGGCAGCCTGGGCAGATTGGTGTGGGGTGGGAGACCTGCCTGCCCCCTTGAGCCTTCCCGCTCTTGTCCCCACCCAGCCTGTCAGGGCTGAAGCTGCTCTCTGAGCACCTGGACCCGAAGCTCCTGAGCCGCCTGAAGCAGCTGCAGGAGCTTGATCTCTCCAACAACCAGCTGGAGACGCTGCCAGCCAACCTGGGCCTGTCCCGCCTGCGTATCCTTGACTGTGCCAACAACCAGCTGGGGGACGTCACTGCCTTGGGCCAGTTCCCTCAGCTGGAGGAGCTCAACCTGGAGGGCAACCCCTTCCTGACAGTAAGTGGGATCCCCCAGCAGCCCCATGTCTGGGACCAGGACTCCTGTGGCTCAAGCGCCCCTATTCCTTCATCCCTCAGGTCAATGACAACCTGAAAGTCTCCTTTCTCCTGCCCAAGCTGCGTAAGGTCAATGGCAAGGATGCGTCCTTGACTTGCTCTCAGGTGGAGAACCTGAACCGGGAACTGACCAACAGGGTAAGGGCGAGGGAAGTTTATTGGTGTATGCTTGGAAGCAGTAGAGGGGGTGTTAGGGAGGGAGTGATAGAAGACATTGAGGAGGGTGATGGGCTCTTTGGCCATGGTGCTGCCTCTGTCCTTGGAGGTCCTGCCCTCCAGGTACATGCAGGACACAGCAGGGGAGGCTGAGACACTGCAGAGCAACTTGACAATGGGCGGCTTCTGATACATCTGTTGCTTAGGTTTGTGCCGGCTGTGGTTCAGGGAGGCTTCCAGCAGGTTGTAGAGTTAGGACACTTGTGGCTGTGAGGGGATGGGGTAGATGGGCCACGAGAGCTGGCCCAGGCCTGGATCTGGTCCCTCTCTCACCAGGTCACAGCTCACTGGGAGAAGTTCATGGCCACACTGGGCCCTGAAGAGGAAGCTGAGAAAGCCCAGGCCGACTTCGTGAGGTCTGCCGTCAGGGATGTGCGCTATGGACCCGAGTCCCTCAGCGAGTTCACCCAGTGGCGAGTATGTCCTCACCCGTTGTGCTGGGAGTTGGTCTCCCCAGCTCTTTGCTGGCTACCGTGGTTCTCAGCTGTTCTTAGGGGGGTCTCTGGCTGTGAGGGGGCTGGGGGCAGTGGGGTGTGTCAGGGACGGCAGCCCTGTTGGATGAAAAGGCCCTTTCTTAACTTGAGAGGCACAAGTTCCCTCTGACCAGGTGTCTGATGAGGGACTGGGGGCAGCCAGGACTGTGCCTAGCTTACTGAAGGTCTGGCCCTACCCAGGTGCGGATGATCTCTGAGGAGCTGGTAGCCTCTGGTGGGACCCAGGTGCATGAGGCAGACATCTCAGAGAAGCCTCCAGAGGCTGCAGCTGCCTACAAGCCCAGGGTGAGTGCGGTGCCGTGTGGCTCTCAGTGCTCTGAGCACCTGCCTTTGCCCTTCCTTCCTGGGGAAGCTGCTAGAAAGCAGGAAATCCTCAACACAAGCCCAGGAGATAGCCCAAGTATGTTAGTTAGTTGTCACTGTGACAAAATTCCCAAGATAATCAACTTATAATGAGGAAAGCTTTATTTTGGCTCATAGTTTCAGTCCACGGTCGCTTTGCCCATCACTTTGGGCCCATGGTGTATGTAATGGAGGTCTGTTCACCTCATGTGCCAGGAAGCAAGGGAGAGGAAGGGACCAAGGGGGCCCCGAATCCCCTTCAAGGGCACACTACCAATTACCTAACTTCCTTCTCCACTTCCAGTAGCACCACAGGCTGGTGACCAAGCCTTTACCATACGGGCCTGTGGGGACATTTAAGATCCAAACCATAGCACTGAACAAACTCCCTCCATGGCCCTGGAGCGGCCCTTGCCTCCTGCACCCATGGGAGGGCGCAGTCCGGCCTGTGATCAGGAGGAAGGAAGCCCTGGGCATGTGGGCCCATGGTCACAAGGCCCCCTCCACAGGCCAGGCTGATGGCCTTGAAACGGCGGGATGATGTCCCACTCAACCTCTCTCCCATCAAGCGGGTGTCCACCTCCCGGTCGGCCCAGATGGAGGGTAGCCCCACGGGACCTGATGGCAGCCAGGTAAGCTAATGAGGTGGCAGGGAGAATGAATCAGGGGAGCAGGAGCTGGGATAGCCATGACCCCCTGTGTCCCCACAGCCTGCCCTGCAGCTGGAGCCGCTGCACTTCCTGCAGTGCCACAGCAGGAACAACAGCCCCCAGGACCTGAAGACCCAGCTTTGGGCCTGCGCCTTCGAGCCAGCCTGGGAGGAGGGTGCGTCCTGGGCAGGTGGGGGGCTGGAGAGTCAGCATATGAGTGTTCCCAACAGGAGTGTAGGAGTGCTGTCTTTGGGCAGAGGGGGAATCAAGAGAGAGCTTAAAAAGTGTCATCGAGAGGCAGAGCATAGCTGGGTGTGGTGGCACATGCTTGCAATCCCAGTACTTGGGAGGCTGAGACAGGAGGATCTGGGTTCGTGGCCAGCCTCAGCTACTTAGTGAGGCCCTCTGCAACTTCGTGAGACCCAGTTTCAAAATAAAGTATAAAAAATAGGGCTGGGGGTCTAGCTCCCAGGTAGAACGCCCCTGGGTTCAATCCCTGGTACCACAAAAAAGAAAAAAGAGACCAGCCTCAGCAACTTAGTGAGATCCTGTTTCAAAATAAAATATAAAATCAGGCTGGGGGTGTAGCTCGGAGGTAGAATGCCCCAGGGTTCAATCCTGAGTACCACAGGGGAAAAAAAAGGCAGAACTTGATGGCACATGCCTGTAATCCCAGCTAATTGGGAGGCTGAGGCAGGAGGATCACAAGTTTGAGGCCAGACTGGAAAACTTAGTGAGACCCTATTTCAAAATAAAAAATAAGCCAGGCATGGTGGCGCACACTTGTAATCCCAGTACTTGGGAGGCTGACACAGGAGAATTGCAGGATCGGGGCCAGCCTCAGCTACTTGGTGAGGCCCTCTGCAATTTAGTGAGACCCTGTTTCAAAATAAAGAATAAAAAATAGGGCTGGGGATTTAGCTCGGAGGTAGAATGCCCCTGGGTTCAATCCCCAGTACTGCAAAAATAAAAATAAAAAAAGGGTTGGGGATGTAGCTAAGTGTTAGAGTGCTTGCCTAGCATGCAGGAGGCCCTAGGTTTAATCCCCAGTACTGTTAAAAAAGAAAAAGTGTCATCGAGGCTGGGAGGAGGGAACTTTACAGAAGAGGTTTTCATTCAGCTGACCCCTCAAAACAGGGCATTCAGGGTCCACATCCCAGACTGTGGCCACGTGTGGCGGGGAGGCTGTTTGCGTGATAGACTGCCAGACGGGCATCGTACTCCACAAGTATAAGGCACCTGGAGAGGTGAGTGCCAGGACTCTGTTCCTGCAGACTGCTGGCTCCTGGGATGGAAGCACTGGGATTGGAGGTCTAGGCCTACCTAGCCACTTATTTCCCATGACTTTTCTTTCTTTTTTTTTTTTTTTGCAGTACTGGGGATTGAACCCGGGGCATTCTACCTCCAAGCTACACCCCCAGCCCTATTTTTTATTCTTTATTTGGAAACAGGGTCTCGCTAAGTTGCGGAGGGCCTAAGTAGCTGAGGCTGGCCGCGAACCCGGATCCTCCAGTCTCAGCCTCCCAAGTACTGTTCCCATGACTTGTCTTTTGTGGTGCTGGGGGTGGAACTCAGGGCCTCAGGCATGCTAGGCCGGTGCTCCCATGAACTTTTTCTCATGCTGGGCCTCACTTCCCGAGGCCCGGTCCTGCAGGCATGTTCCCACCTGTAGCTCTGCTCCAGTGACCGCTTCCTCCATTCCCCCCACCCCACCAGGAGTTCTTCTCCGTGGCCTGGACAGCCCTGACAGTGGTCACGCAGGCAGGCCACAAGAAGCGCTGGAGCGTGCTGGCAGCTGCAGGCCTGAGAGGCCTGGTCCGGCTGCTGCACGTGCGTGCTGGCTTCTGCTGGGGAGTCATCCGGGCCCACAAGAAGGCCATCGCCACCCTCTGCTTCAGCCCCACCCACGAGACCCACCTCTTCAGTAAGACCCCTTCCACTCACCCCAGGGCTTTGCCACATCCCAGTCTTGCTGCTGCCCTGATGGCCTCTGTGTCCCCTCTCTGGGATGGTAGGGAGTTCCAGTGGCTGCCGGGTAGGAAGTGACGTAGCTTCATAGTCAACTGACTGGGCTTTGGATCCCGGCTTTATCCCCAGCCTGCTCTGTGACCTTAGAATTTCCTAGAAACCTGAGCTACTCTGTTCCCATCGGTGACTTGGGTAGATGCCCCTGGCCCTCCAGGTGTGGACCCAGCAGCAGAAGATAGCTGCAGTGCTGGGTACACTAGACTCAGGCAGGACAGTGGGCACTGTAGGCCCGCAAGTCCCTGTCTCTTAGCTGCTGCCCTTTCCTGCTTGGGAGGGCTGGCCTGGGGACCTCAGGGCTGCCTCTCCCCTTCCCACTCCCTCCTCAGCGGCCTCCTATGACAAGCGGATCATCCTCTGGGACATCGGGATGCCCAACCATGACTATGAGTTCCAGGCCAGGTGAGGCTGTGCACAGGCCTGGGGAGGGGCCAGCTTCTGTGGCAGGTGACACCTGTGTCCCAGGGCTCATGCTGTCCCTTCACTTACTGGCAGCCAGCTGCTCATACTCGACTCCACCTCCATCCCACTGCGCCTCTGCCCTGTGGCCTCCTGCCCAGATGCCTACCTGCTGGCCGGCTGTGAGGGTGGCTGCTGCTGCTGGGATGTGCGACTGGACCAGCCCCAAAAGAGGAGGTGAGGCCGGGTTGGGATGTGTAGGAAGCCAAGCCTTGGAGCTGGATGCTGCTGGTCCACACATGCTCCCAGCAGCCCAGGCACACTGCCCCATCCTGGACAGCTCCAGGCTGTTTTTAGGGACCTTGCCACCACACTGTGACCAGGTCATGCTACTCAGCAGTGTGACCTTGTCTTAGTGTGATGTCTTTGTAAAGAGGGCACAGTGATGTACATCCCAGGGATACTGGAGGGCAAGGGAGATTGTGTCTAGCTAGGGAGGGAGGAGACTCTGGAAATGCCACTTTGGGGTCTTGTGGTTTATCTGTACCACTTGGAAAGCCCGAGACAGTGCTCACCCTGGAGTGCCTACTGCTTGGCACATGGCCTTGTGGGGGAGACAGGCATTACACATAGGTGGCCAAGTACGGCCCACAGAGGGCAGTGTCAGCTACAAAGGAAAGAAAGGGCAATGGGGGAGGGGTGCCCTTTTGCGTGGGAAGCCAAGACACTGCTGAGGTAACCGGTGGTGGACTGGTGGACGGACAGGTCCTCAGGCTCAGGCTTCCCTCTGTGACCCTGAGAGGGAGTCAGCCAGGCAGAGCAGCCAGCATGCATGAAGGGCCAGCAGCGGGATCTGCTGCAGATGGTGGCAGTGGCCACAGTGAGGGCCGAGGCTGCCTGGAGCAGGGTAGGATTTTGCATTTTATATTGAGCACAAGGACCAGCCCAGGAAGAATTTTGGGGGTGTGGCGGGAATGAAGTAGCCACTATGTGGAGGGGAGAGGTGGAAGCCGTGGTAGAGGGTGTGGCGTGTCCAGCCAACTGCCTTGGGGTTTACTGCTCTTGTCCAGCCCCTGCCATACCTGGAGTTGCCCTGCCTGCCTCTTCCCTCCCTCACACCATGTGTTCCTGTCCACACATCCTGTGGCATCTTGCCCTTCCCACAGACACATCTGTTCCTTATCCCCTATGCCACTGCCTTGGCTCAAGCTTATCCTCTAATTAGGTGCTGGGCTGCCATTCCAGCTCTGTACTGGCATCTCTAAATCTCTGGGCAAACACAGGTGTGAACACACTCTCAGAACTTTCAGTAGCCACTCCCCCATCACTGGGGTCAGAGCAGCCCCTGCCCTAGGTCCTGGCACGCAGCCTGGAACACTGCCCAGCCTGAAGACCCTGCCCCTGTGCCTCTGGGCTCCTACTTCCTGTGACCCAGGACGTCCAGGTGCTGGCTGCCCTTCCAGTCTTCACCCAGGGCAGGGCAGGTTCCCCAGCAGACACTTGGGTGAAGGAGCGGCGCCGTGTGTGCGCAGGGAGTAGCCAGCAGCGCCTTCTGCTGCCCCACAGGGTGTGTGAGGTGGAGTTTGTCTTCTCCGAGGCTTCTGGACGGAGAGTGGATGGGCTGGCATTCGTGAATGAGGATGTCGTGGGTAAGTGAACCCAGCTTGGGACAGCCTGGCCTCTGAGACCCATGTGGGCCACTTGTCCTTGGGCTGAGGGGGCTGAGGGTTAGGTCCAAGGGCTTCTGAGGTGTCTCCAGTGGAGAGCAGTTGGAGTGGGGAGGGGCCGGCCTGGCACAAGTGTCTGTTCTCCTGCAGCCTCCAAGGGGAGCGGCCAGGGCACCATCTGCCTGTGGAGCTGGAGCCAGACATGGCTGGGTCGGGGCAGCCAGTCCTCAGTGGTGGTCGTCGTCCTGGCTCAGCTGCAGTGGTCACCCACTGAGTTGGCCTACTTCTCACTCAGCACCTGCCCTGGTGAGCCCACCTGCCCGTCCCACACTCCCCTTTTTGCAGCCCTACTCCACCCTGCCCCACCTTAGGCTCCCACCTCTGTCCTGGCAGACAAGGGGATTGTGCTCTGTGGGGACGAGGAGGGCAGCGTGTGGATCTACGATGTCAGGCGCATCCTGAAGCAGCCGCCTCCACTGCCAGCAGCCCCGCAGCCCCCCGTGCAGGTACTGTCCCCAGCTCATTCCTCCTCCGCCGGGGCGTATGGGGCCTGGTGTCTGGGAAGCAGGAGCCAAGCCCCCTCTCTCTTCCACCAGATCCTTAAGTGGCCTCAACCCTCAGCCCTCGGCCAGCCGGTGACCAAGACCATGGTGAACACAGTGGTGGCCAACGCTGCCTTTACCTACCTCACTGCTCTGACGGACTCCAACATTGTAGCCATCTGGAAGAGTTGTTAGCTCGGGCACGAGCACCTGCGTCTACCGCAGAGTACCAGGGACACAACTTATTTAGCTTGGGGCTGATGGTGGAGGTATTTTTTTTTTCAGTCTGGGGATTCTGCATTCTACCTCTGAGCTACACCCCAGCCCTATTTTTTATTCTTTATTTTGAAACAGGCTCTCACTAAGTTGCATACGGCCTCACTAAGTAGCTGCGGCTGGCCGCAAACCTGCGATCCTCCTGTCTCAGCCTCCCAAGTACTGGGATTACAAGTGTGCGCCACCATGCCTGGCTTGGTGGAGATATTTCTATCAGTGGGGTTTTTTTTTTTAATTAAATTCTCTATTATGGACAAGAAGCCTGTGGAGAGCTGTTTGGAGTTACATGGGCCCCTCCAGGAGTCCTACATGAAGTCAGGAAGGCCTAGCAGCTGAGGCTTCTAGAACAGAGACTCATAGATGTGCATGGGCTTTCTCAGTTCACTTCTACTCAAAACTACCCAGCAGCCCCCCGGGTTTTGGTCCTGCCAACCTCTGAGAAGTTGGGGTCTCTGTGCCAGTCCTTGCTGAACTGTGGCCCTGGAGTCTGAATAGGTCATCTGCCTCCATCAAGCCTGACAAGCCACCTGCCATGAAGTCAAGTCTGCTGCATCAGGTCTTTTCCTGCCACACTTTATTAAGAAGGTAAAAGAGAAACTATATACAGGACACATTCGTGTCGGGTCGAGGGCTCACCAGGAGAGCCAAACTGGGACTGGCCAAGTCTGCATGGTGCCTGGAGAGAAGGGCCCAGTGGAGGTAGGGACTCCTCCTTGGAAGGTCAAGCTCCTGCCAGCCCACTACTCAATCCCTTCTTGTTTGTCTTTGATGGCCACCTGTAGGGGAGGAAGAAGGTAGCCACTTAGCTGGAATGGCCGGGCAAGGATGTGGGAAATGTAGCCGCAGCACCCCCTGCCCAGGATCCACCAAGAAACTTGTGCCATGGTCCTTCTGAGTGCAGCCACTGACTATACTGCACTCTACTGAGAACCAGCAGAGGCAGCAAACGGGCAAGTCAGCAGCAGCAGGGGACCCCCGGCTGGCCCTGCCCTTCCTGCTCTGCAGTACCTGTTGCTGCTATCCAGGCTGAGGCCAGGTGGGGAGTGGCCCTGCCTGGTGGGCATACACCTTACAGACATAAGGTGAAAATCTAACAAGCTGTGACTCTTTCCCCCTCTAAACTGTTCATGACTCAGGCTCCCTGCAGGAAGCAATGTGACCTTCACCCTGGGATGAGCTGCCCCCTTGACAAATGCCTAGAAGCAGACAGGCCGTACAAAACAGAGCAGCCAGCAGCACAGAGCAGACTCAGAAGAGCAGTCAGAAGGGCAGCAGATCCCCTGGATCCATAGGGACCCGGAGAACACAGGGAGGCCCTGGGCACTAGGTGAGGTTCCCACCCATGGAACAGACAGCAGGCCCTTGGCCACGTTACCTGAAGGAGTGAGTGGTGGAAGTCCCTGCTCTACCATTTCCACTGTCCCTCCCCCCAAGCAGTGGCACCCCGGGCCCTCACCCGGAAGCGCTCTTCCAGCAGGGAGAGCTCGCTGATGAGGTCTGTGATGGCGTTGGTAAAGGCCTCCTGGGGGCTGTAGTCTGGGGTGGTCTGCACACGGATGATGATCTTGTGCTCCAAGGGGTGGGGGACTTTGTAGCCAGCAAACAGCACCTGTGGGTCCTTTAGCAGCTGCCTGAGGAGATAGGAACAGTGTGAGGGAGGCTGAGCCTAGCAGCCTTGGGGCTTTGGCCCCAGCCAAGCCTTAAGGGTGGCACACAGCCCCAGCTTGTGGCTTACCCAACTTCGTAGCCAATGTGCTTTTCCCAAAAATCAAGTAAAAGAGACACGTTTAAGATATACCATGTGGCTCCCCCAACAGACACACCCTGCATCCCAGAGGATCAAGGGTCCTGTCTGGGAAATGGCTCCCAGCAAACTCGGGGAAGTCAGGGACCTGGCTTTGCCTGTTTTGGCAAAAAGACCTCCATAAGCCATAAATACCAGCCGGAGTCTAGCGAGCC
>PVJS01061002.1:0-11098 GCA_004027185.1 Glis glis | reverse complement strand
TTTTTTTTTTTTTTTTTGCAGTACCGGGGATTGAACGCCGGGGCGTTCTACCTCCGCGCTATGCCCCCGGCCCTATTTTTTTATACTTTATTTTGAAACCGGGTCTCATGAAGTTGCCGAGGGCCTCACTAGGGAGGGAGGGAGAGAGAGAGAGAGAGAGCGCGCGTAAGAGCTGAGGCTGGCTGCGAACCCGGATCCTCCGGTCTCTGCCTCCCAAAGTACTGGGATTACAAGCGTGCGCCACCACTCCCGGCATATTTTTTGTTCTTAAAACGGTCTCACTGTTGCTGAGGCTGTCCTCGAAACTGCGATCCTCCTGTCTCAGCCTCCCAAGTTCTGGCATTATAGGTGTGTACCACCACACCCAGCTTAGAATCTTTTTAACTGATTTAGTTCAATATACAAAATTATTTATTTATTTATTTATTTATTTATTTATTTATTTATTTTTGTGGTACTGGGGATTGAACCCGGGGCACTCTACCTCTGAGCTCCACCCCTCTTCCCCTGAGTTCCATCCCCAGCCCTATTTTTTATTCTTTATTTTGAAACAGGGTCTCACTAAGTTGTGGAGGGCCTCACTAAGTAGCTGAGGCTGGCTGCGAACCTGCCATCCTCCTGTCTCAGCCTCCCAAGTACTGGGATTACAAGGGTGCGCCACCAAGCTCAGTTTAATATACAGAATTTTTTTAAAGCAGTGAGTTACCCATGCTATACCAACAATTTAAACTATCGCTTAAAGGTTTTAAAGAGGTAATCAACTGATTTTAGGAATAATTACAGTGATTCCACTTCTGTTTGCTTCTGTTTTTAAAGTTCTCCAATTAAAATTCTTTTTATCTTTTTATGTTCTAGGAAAGAAATGTCGAAGCTGTAAGAAATGCAAAAGATGAGCGTGTTCGGGAAATCAGGAACGCAGTGGAGATGATGATTGCACGATTAGACACACAGCTGAAAAATAAGCTTATCACACTGATGGGTAAGTGTTTTTGTACGGTACCTTGAGCCTCCTTGAGCTTTAATCTTTGAAGAATAAAGTTGGTGAATTTTGAAGAAGGAATCTTGAGATTTTAGGCAATTTCATGTTATAATCTGGATAGATGTCTGACTTATATTTAGAAATCATTGAGAGAGCTGGGCATGGTGGCGCACACTTGTAATCGCAGTACTTGGGAGGCTGAGACAGGAGGATTGCAGGTTCTCAAAGACAGCCTCAGTAACTTAGTGAGGCTCTCAGCAACTTAATGAGACCCTGTTTCTTTTTTTTTTTTTTTTTTTTTTTTTCAGTGCCAGGGATTGAACGCAGGGGCGTTCTACCTCCGTGCTACGCCCCTGGCCCTATTTTTTATACTTTATTTTGAAACCGGTCTCACAAAGTTGCGGAGGGCCTCACTAAGGAGAGAAGAGAGAGAGAGAGAGAAAGAGACATGGAGAGAGAGCGAGCGAGAGAGCTGAGGCTGGCCTGAGGCTGGCCACGAACCTGGATCCTCCAGTCTCCGCCTCCCAAAGTACTGGGATTACAAGCATGCGCCACCACGCTCGGCCTTAATGAGACCCTGTTTCTAAATAAAAAAGGTCTCAGGGTGTAGCTCAGAGGTAGAATGCCCCTGTGTTCAATCACCAGTACCACACCCAGACACACACACATGAGGAAGTCTTTTTTTTTTTTCTTTTGTGGTACTGGGGATTGGACCCAGGGACATTCTACCTCTGAGCTACATCCCTAGCCTTGTTTTATTTTTATTTTGAAACAGGATCTCGCTAAGTTGATGAGAGTCTCACTACTTGTTGAGGCTGTCCTCAAACCCACATCCTCCTGTCTCAGCTTCCCAAGTACTGGGAGGCTGAGCGCCACCATGCTCAGTTACAAAGAAATCATTGAGAAAAATTTTCACAGCTATTTGGATGAGAATCATCATGGCCAATGGACCACATTATTTTATTTTATTTTATTTTATTTTGCAGTACCGGGGATTGACCGCAGGGGCGTTCTACCTCCGCGCTACGCCCCCGGCCCTATTTTTTTATACTTTATTTTGAAACCGGGTCTCACGAAGTTGCGGAGGGCCTCACTAAGGAGAGAGAGAGAGAGAGAGAGAGAGAGGAGAGAGAGAGACAGCTGAGGCTGGCCGCGAACCCAGATCCTCCGGTCTCCGCCTCCCAAAGTACTGGGATTACAAGCGTGCCCCACCACGCCTGGCCTTGGACCACATTATTAAGTACCTTTTTTTACTAAATCTAATAAAAATTCCTATTAATAGCTGGGGGTGGTGGCGCATGCTTGTAATCCCAGTATTTGGGAGTTTGAGACAGGAGGATCCAGGTTCACGGCCAGCCTCGGCTATGTAGTGAGGCCTTCCGCAACTTAGTGAGACCCTGTTTCAAAATAAAGAATAAAAAAATAGGGCTGGGGGTGTAGCTCGGAGGTAGACTGCCCCTGGTTCAATCCCTAGTACCGCCAAAAAAAAAAAAAAAAAAATTCCTTTTTTTTTTTTTTTTTGCGGTACCAGGGATTGAACCCAATGGTGTTCCACCTCCGTGCTACACCCCCGACCCTATTTTTTTTTTTATACTTTATTTTGAAACTGGATCTCACGAAGTTGCGGAGGGCCTCACTAGGTAGAGAGAGAGAGAGCTGAGGCTGGCCGCAAACCCAGATCCTCCGGCCTCCACCTCCCAAAGTACTGATATTACAAGCGTGCGCCACCACACCCGGCTAAGAAATTCCTATTAATAATGTCCAATTTCCTTTCATTCTATCTTTACTTAAGGTCAAAAGCTGACATTTGAGCAGGGCGTGGTGGCGCACGCTTGTAATCCCAGTATGTAGGAGGCTGAGACTGGAGGATCGCAGGTTCGCGGCCAGCCTTAGCTACTTAGTGAGGCCCTCCGTAAGTTAGTGAGACCCTGTTTCAAAATAAAGAATAAAATTGGGCCGGGGGTGTAGCTCGGAGGTAGAATGCCCCTGGGTTCAATCCCCAGTACCACAAAAAAAAAAAAAAAAACCTGACATTTGTGAATATCAGAATAGTCCCCTCAGCTTTTTCTCAGAGATTTAAAGTCAGTTTTTTACCTGGACGTGGTAGCGCACGCTTGTAATCCCAGTAGTTGGGAGGCTGAGACTGGAGGATCTCAGGTTCGTCGCCAGCCTCAGCTACTTAGTGAACCCGTCTGCAACTTAGTGAGACCCTGTTTCAAAATAAAGAGTAAAAAAATAGGGCTGGGTGTGTAGCTTGGAGGTAGAATGCCCTGGGTTCAATCCCCGGTACTGCAAAAAAAAAGAAGCATCTAAAGCAGTTTCTTTTACATAGTAATAAAATATCTGTAATTTGTTAGGCAGTCGTTGTGGTGCACGCTTGTAATCCCAGTACTTGGGAGGCTGAGACTGGAGGATCGGGTTCGCGGCCAGCCTCAGCTCCTTAGTGAGGCCCTCCGCAACTTAGTGAGACCCTGTTTCAAAATAAAGAATAAAAAATAGGGTTGGGGTTGTAGCTCGGAGGTAGAATGCCCATGGGTTTAATCCCCAGTACTGCAATAAATAAATAAATACATGAATAAAAATAAAAAAATAAAAAGGGGCCAGACATGGTGGCACAGGCCTATAATTCCAGTAGTTAGGCGGCTGAGACAAGGATTGCAGGTTTGAGACCAGTCTGAACAATTTAGTGAGACACTGTTTAAAAAAAAAAAAAAGGCTGGGGATGTTCCTCAGAGGTAGAGTGCCCCTGGTTTAATCCCTAGTCCTAAAATAAAATAACTAATTAAAAGTACTGGGAATCTTGGATCACTTGCCTAGCATATGTGAGGTCCTGGGTTTAATCCCCTGTAACAAGAAAAAGAAAAGATCTAGAAAAATGAAATTTTTACTTAAATTATATAATAATTCTACATTTTTTTCTTTTTGCTAATGCTGGGAATTAAACCCAAGGTTGTCATTGTACTGTTCCTAGATGAATTTGATAGCCCTAAATTGAATTTTGTTGAAAAATATTTAGGGTTGGTTCTGTAATTCTTTATTCTGAGTTGCTATAATCTTAACTTTAACCCTTAAAATTCTTATGAATATCTTTAGGGTAGGTGTAATGAAGAATGTTTGCTGACTTCATATGGATTCTTTTATTTTAATTTCCTTTCTTAAAACAATAATAAGCCTGAGTGTTGATGCTTTGTAATATTTAAACAGGTCAGAAGACAGCTCTAACCCAAGAAACAGAACTGTTGGAATCTCTACTTCAGGAGGTGGAGCACCAGGTGATGAAATATTAAAAGTAATAGAATAGTCTTTCTCTCTCTCTCTCTCTCTCTCTCTCTCTCTCTCTCTTTGTTACTGGGGATCATACCCAGTGGCTTTCCTACCTCTGAGCTACACCCCCAGCCTTATTTTATTTTGAAACAGGATCTTGGTAAGTTGCTGAGGGTCTCCTCGCCACGTTTCTGAGCCTGGCCTCAAACCTGCGATCCTCATGTCTCAGCCTCCCAAGTACGGAGCCCAGCTACTATCAATGTATTTTCTTTGTTGAGATGTCTGTGAATTTTTGCCCATCATTTTATTGTTTTCATAATTCTTTGTATAAAGAACTAGATAAGTCTTTTATCAGATAAATGCTTTGCAGAGATTTTCTTCAGGTCTCCTGTTTTTCTTTTCATTTTCTTAACTGTGTCATATGAAGAACAGAAGTTTTAAATTTTGATGTCAGGAAAACTTAACCCAAGGCCAGAGTTATTTTCTCTCATGTTTTTTACCAGTAATTTTGTTCTCATAGGTTTTATATTTAGGTTTATGATGCCTTTTTAGTACTTTTGTTGGTGAGTTATGAATCCAAGCTGGGTGGTTTTTTTTTTGTTTTGTTTTTGTTGTTATATGACTATCTAGTTGTTCCAGCACCATTTGTTCAAAAGTCTATCTTTTCTCCACTATATTGCTGATATGTCTTTTTCAAAAATTAATAGTCGAGCCGGGCGTGGTGGCGCACGCTTGTAATCCCAGTACTTTGGGAGGCGGAGACCAGAGGATCCGGGTTGGTGGCCAGCCTCAGCTCTCTCTCCCTGTCTGTCTCTCTCTCTCTCTCTCTCTCTCTCCCCCTCTCTCTCCTTAGTGAGGCCCTCTGCAACTTCGTGAGACCCGGTTTCAAAATAAAGTATAAAAAAAAATAAAAGCGGGGGGCGTAGCGCGGAGGTAGAATGCCCCTGCATTCAATCCCTGGTACCACAAAAAAAAAAAATAGTCCATATATACATGGACTCTCTATTCTGTTCCACTGATTTATTTTTATTTTTATTTTTTTATTTTTTATTTTTTTTAGTACTGGGGATTGAACCCAGGGGCATTCTACCTCCGAGCTACACCCCCAGCCCTATTTTTTATTCTTTATTTTGAAACAGGGTCTCACTAAGTTGCAGAGGGCCTCACTAAGGAGCTGAGGCTGGTCGCGAACCTGCAATCCTCCTCCTGTCTCAGCCTCCCAAGTACTGGGGTTACAAGCGTGCGCCACCATGCCCGGCTTTCACTGATTTATTTTTATGCCAGCACTTTTCTTACTTGTTAGTTTTTAGTTTGTTTGTTTATATGTTTGTTTATAGTACTGGGGATGGAATTCCAGGGGCATTTTACCTCTGAGCTACACCCCCATTCCTGTTTTTTTTTTTTTTAGTTAGAAACAGGGTCTCACTTAGTTCCTGAGGGCCTTGCTAAGTTGCTGAGGCTGGGCTCGAACTTGTGATCCTCCTGTCTCTGCCTCCCAAGTACTGGGATTACAGGTATGCATCACCACACCTGGCTTGTTCGTTTTTTTGAGACAGGGTTTTACTAGGTTGCCCAGGCTGGCTTCAATCTCAGGATCCTCCTCCCTCAGCCTCCTGAGTAGCTGAGATTAAAGGTGTGTGCCACTGAGTCCATTTACAATGTTTTTGTTTTTGTTTTGTTTTGTTTGTAGTAATGGGGATTTAACCCAGGGACACACTACACTGAATTACATTCCTAGACCTTTTTATTTATTATTATTTTATATTTTAATTTTTTTGTGGTACTGGGAGTGTAACCCAGGGGCATTTTGCCTCCGAGCTACACCCTCAGCCCTATTTTTTTTTCTTTATTTTGAAATAAGGTCTCACTAAGTTGCAGAGGGCCTCACTAAGTAGCTGAGGCTGGCCATGAACCTCCGATCCTCCTGTCTCAGCCTCTCAAGTACTGGGATTACAAGCATGCGCCACCATGCCTGGCTGACCTTTTAATTTATTTATTTTTTTAAATTTTTTTGAGGTACTGGGAATCAATCCCAGGGGCATTCTGCCTCCGAGCTACACCCCAGCCCTATTTTTGATTCTTTTTTTTTTGTGTGTGTGGTACTGGGGATTGAACCCAGGGGCATTCTACCTCCCCGCTACGCCCCTGGCCCTATTTTTTTTTTTTTTTTGCGATACCGGGGATTGAACCCAGGGGCGTTGTACCTCCGCGCTACACCCCCGGCCCTATTTTTTATACTTTATTTTGAAACCGGGTCTCACAAATTTGCGGAGGGCCTCACTAAGGAGAGAGAAAGAGAGAGAGAGACGGAGAGAGAGAGCAAGAGCACTGAGGCTGGCCGCAAACCCGGATCCTCCGGTCTCCGCCTCCCAAAGTACTGGGATTACAAGCGTGCGCCACCACGCCTGGCCCCTATTTTTCATTCTTTATTTTGAAACAGGGTCTCACTAAATTGTGGAGGACCTCACTAAGTTGCTGAGGCTGACAGTGAACCTGCGATTCTCCTGTCTCAGCCACCCAAGTACTGGGATTACAAGCATGTACCACCACGCCCAGTCTTATTTTTTATTTTGATATGGGGGTCTCACTGAGTTGCAGAGGCTGGTCTCAAACTTTTTATGTTTCTGCCTCAGCTTCCTGAGTTGCTGGGATTACAGGCAGGCCCTACCAAGACCTGTGGTTTACACTGTTTGGATTACTGTAGCTTTATAAAAAAGAAAATGTTATCTCTACAACTTTGTCATTGTTTTTATTTCAAGAGTAAATTTGACTGTTTAGGTCTTTTGCATTTCCATATGGATTTTTTTTTGAGTCTGCTTGTTGATTTCTACGTTTTGGGTAGAAATTTAGGTTTTCTTAACCTGTTAGATTTTGATCATAATTGTATTGAATCTATAGATCCCATATACTGGGTGATATGTAAATTAGAAATTTCCCCCCTTTTTTTTTTGTTTGTGTGGTACTGGGGATTGAACCCAGGGCATTCTTCCTCTGAGTTACACTACACCCCCAGCTTTATTTTTATTTTTTTGGTACTGGGGATTAAACCCACGGGCATTCTGTCTCCAAGCTACATCCCTAGCCCTATTTTATTTTTATTTTGAAACAGGGTCTTGCTAGGTTGATGAGGGTCTTACTACTTGCTAAGGCTGTCCTCCAACCTGTGATCCTCCTGTCTCAGCCTCCCAAGTATTGGGATTACAGGCCTGTGCCACTACAATCGGCTAGAAATATATTTCTTATAGTTCTTGAGGCTGGGAAGTTTAAGATCAAGGCACTAGCAGATTCTGATGTCTGATGAGGTGCCAGCATCCTTGTTCAGAGACAGAGCATTATTGGTGTGTAGTAGGGACTAGCCAGTACTCTGAGATGTCTTTTCTAAAGACACTAACCTTAATCTTTATTTTGTAGTTGTAGTATTGGGTTTGACCCCAAGGGTATTCTAACTCTGAGCTACACCTCCACCCCTATTTTATTTTTTATTTTGAAACAGGGCCTTGCTAAGTTGCCTATGCTGTCTCACCCTCCCAAGTGCAGCGATTACAGGTGTGTGTCACCACACCCAGTTCACTAATGCGGATCTTGAGAGCTCCTTCACCACCCCTCAAAGGCCTCACTTCCTTGCATCATCACCTTAGGGAATAGGATTTCAGTGTGAATTTTGGAAGGACATAAGCAGTCAATTCATTGCAGTTAAAGATTTTGCAGTTCCATTAGGCTCTAATTCTTCACTAAAGTACAGAGTTATCACATCAGAATGTGCCATAAATATTAAAATATGTATTTTGAAATGTGATAGAGTCAGTTTTGAATATAAAATCAAGGATTTACTTAGAATCTTGGTCTTACCATGTTAACTCCTTTTTATTCTGGTTTTCTCTTATCAAGGAGTAATTAAAATGTCATACAATAAAATAATCCTATAAAAAGATTTTGCAGTTCCTTTTCTGTATGTATTTTTTTTCTTTTGGCTCTGGAGGCTGAACCCAGAGCCATTCTACCTCTCAGCCAATTTCCTGGCCCCTTTTTTTATTTTGAAACAGTGTCTCAAAACAGCTCCCGCCAGATGTTCCTGTCTCAAACCTGTTAAGTACTGGGATTATAGGTGTGCATCACCACACCCGGCTTTTTATGAGTTTTTCATTTTTAGCTTCTAATATGGGAAATTATATTGTACTTTGTTGTTTTGTAGTATTATACCAACCTTGTAGTCTTGGAATTAAATAGTCCTTTTTTTTGTGTGTGACCCAGGGGAATTCTACCTCCGAGCTCCTCCCCCAGCCCTGTTTTTTATTCTTTATTTTGAAACAGGGTCTCACTAAGTTGTGGAGGGCCTCACTAAGTAGCTGAGGCTGGCTGTGAACCTGCATTCCTCCTGTCTCAGCCTCCCAAGTATTGGGATCACAAGCGTACGCCATGGACACCCAGCTGAAATTCAATTTTTTTTTCCTTTGAGGTACTGGGGATTGAACCCCCAGGGCCTTTGAGTTACATTGTTCAAATCAGTAGCCTCAGCTTCCATCTTTTTTTAATTTTTCAATTATATTTTGGTTTTAGATATGGAACCCAGCAGCATTCTACCTCGGAGGCTCGCTAAATTGCTGACTTACTAAATTGCTGAGCCTAGCCTCCAACCTGTGATCCTCTTGCCTTAGCCTCCCAGGTACTAGGAGTACAGGTGTGTGCCACACTGCCCATTTTTTAAAAAATTTTTTTAGAGCCAGGCGTGGAGGATCACAGGTTCGCAGCCAGCCTCAGCTACTTAGTAAAGCCCTCTGCAACTTAGTGAGACCTTGCTTCAAAATAAAAAATTAAAAAATAGGCTCGGGGTGTAGCTCAGAGGTAGAATGCCCCTGAGTTCAATCTCCAGTACTGCAAATTAATTAATTAATTAATATTTTAGAGTCAGGTGTGATGGCACACGCTTTTGTAATCTCAGTTGTTGGGAGGCTAAGACAGGAGGATCACAGGTTCACGGCTAGCCTTAGCAACTTAGTGAGCCCCTCCTCAACTTAGTGGGACCCTGTTTCAAAATAAGCAATAAGAAATAGGGCTGGGGGTGTAGCTTGGATGTAGAATGCCTCTGGGTTCAATCCCTAGTACCACAAAAAAAATTTTTTTTGGTGCATTATAATTGTACATAGTAGTGGGATTCATTGTTATATATTTGTACCTACATATAACATAATTTGGTCCATTTCATTCCTCAGAATCTTGAAGATTCTGAATTCTCAAACCCACTTCGAAAGAGTCATTTTACTTTTCTTTCTCTAAGTTTTTTTTGGGGGTGGGGTAGGGTGAGTTGTATTAACCAGATTATTTCCAATTTTCTTCCTTACTAAAAATTTTGTGGTACCATTGAATGGTAATTTTATTGATTCAGATAATTTCTTTTTCCTTACACAGGTGCGGTCTTGTAGTAAGAGTGAGTTGATATCTAAGAGCTCAGAGATACTAACGATGTTTCAGCAAGTTCATCGCAAGCCCATGGCATCCTTTGTTACCACTCCTGTCCCACCAGACTTCATCAGGTATGACACTTTGTAAATTTCCTTTTCATTTTAAGTTTATGTGCAAAGGTATGTCCTAGTTTCAAAAGAATAAGTTTTTTCTTTTTGCAGTACTGGGGATTAAACTCAGGGGCATTCTACCTCTGAGCTACACCCCCAGCCCTATGTTTTTATCCTTTATTTTGAAACAGGGTCTCACTAAGTTGTGGAGGGCCTAAGTAGCTGAGGCTAGCTGTGAACCCGGATCCTCCGGTCTCAGCCTCCCAAGTACTGGGATTATAAGTGTGCGCTACCACGCCCAGCTAGAATAAGTTCTTTTTAAACTCTGTGTCTTTTTTTTTTTTTTTTTAGGTACTGGGGATTGAACGAAGGGTCATTCTACCTCCGCGCTACGCCCCCGGCCCTATTTTTTATACTTTATTTTGAAACCTGGTCTCACGAAGTTGCGGAGGGCCTCACTAAGGAGAGAGAGAGAGAGAGAGACAGGGAGAGAGAGAGCGAGAGAGCTGAGGCTGGCCGCGAACCCGGATCCTCCGGTCTCTGCCTCCCAAAGTACTGGGATTATAAGCGTGGGCCACCATGCCCAGCTACTCTGTGTCTTTTTAAGGTGATGTTTATAATTATGTGATCTCAGACCGGGCGTGGTGGCGCACGCTTGTAATCCCAGTACTTTGGGAGGCAGAGACTGGAGGATCCGGGTTCGCAGCCAGCCTCAGCTCTCTCTCTCTCTCTCTCCTCTCTCTCTCCTTAGTGAGGCCCTCCGCAACTTCGTGAGACCCGGTTTCAAAATAAAGTATAAAAAATAGGGCCGGGGTTGTAGCGCGGAGGTAGAACGCCCCTGTGTTCTATCTCTGGTACCGCAAAAAAAAAAAAAATTATGTGATCTCTATTTTATGCATGTAAATCTTGTTTCAAAATAATTCAGTGAGCTGAGCGTGGTGGCGCACACTTATAATCCCAGTACTTGGGAGGCTGAGACAGGAGGATCTCAGGTTGGTGGCCAGCCTCAGCTACTTAGTGAAGACCCTGCAATTTAGTGAGACCCTGTTTCAAAATAAAAAATAAAAGCCTGAGTTCAATCCTCAGTACTACACACACACACACACACACACACACACACACACACATTAATTAATTAATTAATTAATTAGAAAAATGAAAATAAATAATAAAAATAGGGGTGGGGGTGTAGCTCAGAGGTAGAATGCCCCTGGGTTCAATTCCCAGTAATGCAAATTTAAAAAAAAAAGCTTTTTTCTTGGAGTTCTATCCATTTTCTTTTTTTGTTTTTTTTTTTTTGTGGTACTGGGGATTGGGGATTGAACTCAGGGACATTCTATCTCTG
>PVJS01061001.1:0-11097 GCA_004027185.1 Glis glis | reverse complement strand
AAAAAAAAAAAAAAAAAAAAAAAAAAAAAAAAAAAAAAGGCCTGGAGAAACACCCTGGCCATGCTCAACTCCCTGCCAAGTCCCTAGATCATCCACTCAAGGGTCTCAGTGCCCAAGAGCACTAAAAGAAGCTCTCACTCAAGCCTTTGTTCCTATTATGATTCTCTTTATTCCAAAACAGATTAATTACAGATCTCAACTTTTCAAATACAACATCCAGGTAACTTAGGATATCCACAGCACCTTGCTGGGCCTAAGCCAGAGAAAGAGGTGATCTGGGCTCAGACACCTGCTCAGTGCGGGGAGACTGGGAAGCAAGAAGCAACAGCATGACCACATCCTCAATGGCTTTCTTTTTAAATAAAGTTGTTGGGTTTTTTCCCATTCTTCTTTTCACATTGTGAATTGTTCTTGACTTCTTTTATTGACATTCATTTCAGTTTACAGAATTTCCATCCTTTTTCTGGAACTAATGTGCTGTCCTGAAAGAAAATGGAGATGAACACAAAATTATTGAAGGTTTCAATTCCCGGTCACAGTCCTAACTGTGTAAGATCCCACTTGTAAGGGAATAATCATCATCTATTGGCTCTATTCATTTACGCCCCATCTCATTTCACAAACAAATGTCAGAGGGCTGGTTCATAACTGAAGCTGATGACGACTTAGAAACAATGAAACAAGCTTGATGAGCTCAGAGTGGCGTGTGGAAATATAAGATGAGGTAACTCCAGGCACACCTCTCACCATACAAGGCCAAAAAGTGTCAATTTCACAAGGACAGAAAGGAGTTGGGTATTTGTTGTTGTTTTGAGGTACTTGGTATTGAACCCAGGGGCGCTCTACTACTGAGCTATATCCCTAGCCCCCCCCCCCCGGTACTGAGTATTGAGTATTCTACCTCTGAGCTACACCCTCGGCCCTTTTTGTTTTTCATTTTGAGACAGTCTCTCTCTCAGTTGCTGAGGCTGGTCTCAAACCTGCGATGCTCCTGCCTCAGCCTCTGAGTAGCTGGGATTACAGGTGTGTGCCACCCCCCCCCCGTGAGAGGAGTTTAAAGAATGTTCATCTTCAGTCTCCCAGATTCCACATCCACCAGTTAACACGTGGCCCTGTGCAGTGTGGAGGACGACATCCTGCACCATATCCCTACCATGTAGCTGTGTTCTTGCTAAGAGACTCAAATCTAACAGAATGATTCTCAAAAATGGGACTTGACTCACAGAAAAATTTCCAGAAGGGATAATATCTATTTCTTTATTTCCTCTTTCTGATTGGCTGCCTTTCCCTGGACTCTAAGAAGTGATGGGGAAAAATAAGAAGTGAAAATGGTAATCTAGACAGATTTGTAATGACAGCAGCAGTAACTGGTTCAGGCAGGCTCTGGGAGCAGAGGCACCCAGCCTCGTCCTAAGCAAGCCAGGCAGCCGCCAGACGCTGTGGGGAGTGTTAAGGTGATGATGTTGCAGTCTTGCAGAATGGCGGCTCCAAGCCAATTGCCAAAACAGTTCCTAAGGGCATGCACAGGCATGGAACTGACCCCGAGGGGCAGACTGTGTGCCCCTAATTCCTCCCAATGTTCAGAGTTTCCTAGATACATTAAAACATGTGCATTTAGAAATGTTTGTGCAGAAAGAATAGCATGAGTATGAAATAAAAACAGATGATCTTGGGTAAAAAGCTACGCCCTACATTATATCTGCTCAAATCAATGTCTGTCTTCAGCTACCAGGGGCTACACTAAACACTAGGTCTGGAACCCAAAAGTCCCCAAAGTTCAAATGACCTACTGACTTTCCTCTCCCTCAAGCAATATGATATGGGGGTAGCAGGAGGAGGACTATTTAAAAACCAAGGGGGGGTCAACACAGAGTAAAGAATTAAAGAACTCAACGCACAGCAGGAAGGACTAGCTCTGAAAGTGAATCTCGGACAGAACAAGTGTAACTTAGGACAAAGCCAAAAGGGCAAGGCCAGACAGGGGTTGTGGGCAGGGAGAGAGGGCTGCCTACAAAAGAGGCACAGGGGAAATTCTTGAAGTGTGGAAAGAGTCTCTGTCATGACTGAGGTGGTGGATGCGTGACTACATACGCTTTTCAAGACTCACAGAACTATACACAAAAAAGGGTGAATTTTACTGTATGGAAATTACACCTCAGTTGAACCTAGAAAAAATAAAGTCAAAACAAATGCAGTTTCTTTCTGATTGAGGACTAGGAGACCAGCTTATGCTCACACATCAGTGAAAGGGCTTGTGTTATCCTGTGCTTGTGTTATCTCTCCTATTTTCAGGGGATTAAAAGTTAGATGGCTTCGTTGCTTTGGCAGACAAATTCAAATACCTCCCTCCCCTTTGTTGGTCTAGGAGGAGTCAGCAGACTAAGTCACAGGCCAAATCCAGTCTGCCACCAGTTTTGGTAAATAAAGTTTTACTGGAACACAGCCACAGCAGCTTGTTTACGTGGTCTACGGCTGCTTTTGCATGACAGTGCTGGAGCCAAGTGGCTGCAACAGAGAACACCGGCCTGCAAAGCCTAAAACATCACCTGGGTCTTCACAGAAACCTCGCGTTGACCCCTGATCTAGAGGAGTAATCCATGAAACAGCAGACACTCTCTGTCCTGCCATCCCTGCTTCCTGCCTCCACTCCATCCCATCCTAGAGCTGATGCCCAGAAGGAAGATGGGTGCCCTGACCACACCCTGAGCTCTAGGAACTTGGATTTGGTGCTGGTTTCGATCTGTGGCCATCAGTCCTTCATAATTTAGTCTCTCACCAAACCACATTGTTTGGCCCAACTAGAGATTAGTTTAGAGAAAGGCCTAGAAACCGTGACAAGGTGTGCCAGGATTTGCCATGGGACCCCCATTTAATGAACCTGTATCTTGGATGGAGCCCCTTTTAAGAAGTCCAAGGTTGGACTTGTCTTACTCTCAATTCTGCTCTCCTAAGAACAAAGAGAGGAGCTGTTGTGTATATATCAGTAAGTACCCCATGGGACATAAGGAAGGATGAAGTCTTATACAGTTGGGGCTGGGCCAAAGTTGCTACAAATTTACCCCACCAGCTGGGCTAACTCAGGAAACTTTTGATCTGGTCCAGTCATAACCTCATCCAGCAAGTCAGAAAATGGCCTCAGAACTTGGCTTTGGCACCCGGAGGGATGGGTAGGAATGAGTGGGCTGAAAACTCAATTGAATAACTGACATGCATGAGGCGGGCAAGATGGGAAAGGGTCCTGCTCCTGGGATGAGTCCGCCCTTCATCTTTACCGTAGTGTCCTATATTTTGCCAATCTACTGCTCTGCTCTGCAGCGATCCTGCCAAAGGAAAGAGGGTTTGAGAATCAAGAAAGGACAGTGAGAGGATATCAGCTGAGGAAAGAAATGACAAACACCCAACCAGAGCTCCCATTAAGGTTACCAATTTTCCCAGGGCAGCACTGCCGCCAGGACTTAGGGAGACAGGACAGAAGGCCTGTGCTTTCTCCTGAATGGGATATGTGTTGTGTCTGGATGGGGGTGGGGTGGTCTCTGATCCTCTTGGGATTCTGAGGAAAACCACGGTATCTCTTTCCAGAAAATGCATAAAACTTTAGGATTTCAGATTAGGAACTCCTGCCAAGCAGGATCTAAATCAAATGGATTCTACCCCGCCCTCCCTCTGGTTTTAACTGTCTTGTGGGCAACTCCCAGAAAAGAGAGAAGTTAGTAGAGGACAGCCTTTTGGTTCCATGAGGGACCCAGGTTGTTTGCTGCAAGGGAACAGGGTTCTGCTTTGGAAAAACCGCAGAGTCCCAGGCTCTTTCTAGATAGACCAGCCACCACTGCTGCTAGGGGCGGCTCTGGTGGGACCCGGGTCACCACAGGGAAGCCAAGAACATGCCTGCACCATCTCTGCAGTAGGCACTCCGAAAGCTCACAATGGAGACCTGGGTGGAGAGGAGACCTTTGCCTCTCCCACCATTAATGGTCTCCCTGAGAAAACCTTTCTCAGATCTGACCGACCTAATTGGTAGCCATGTTGGAGGGCACATTATTGAGTTACATTCTGCCAACAAAAGTCTTGGAGAGGAGAAAGCAGAACATGTCTGAAAATGAGTTCTTCCAAAGCTGAAAGCAATTCTGACCTTTTCTTATTGACCTTTGCGTGGCTGAAATCGCCCAGGTTCTAATAAAGTCAAATCAATGAGAAACACCTATGTGACATTTAAATTTGCTTCCAATTCTGTTCTGAAAGCCAAGCTGCCAGCCAGCTGCCATCGCGTCAAGGTCTGCCTACTTGTCTGACTCCCAGCCTGTCTGGCTCCTGGGGCAATGCTGGGGCTCCTCGACTGATGATACTGCCAGGAGCCCCCGCAAAACCCTGTGCAGCTTTTGTGGGGGACGGACACAGACCTCACGCCCAGGAGTAGTTCTGGGCACCGCTAGGGGTTACAGAGGTGGCACTCTCAGGGCCATGGGAAGAGGGCGGGGCAGGATCTGCTAGCAGCAGAGAAGGGGACTTTTACACAGCCAGACAGGGAATAACCTTCCACAACATATTCTGCCCCACTTTAATCTACACAAAGCAATTATTTTTCCTCTCTCATTCTAATGTATAGGGACATAAATAATTGTGGTTTTAATATAGCCACAGCTGACTGCTAAGGCCCTTTGACTTCAAAGTTCTTGTGGCTTCTGTGTTGGGCTGGAGATGAATCACAGTGCCACATACCCTTGGTCTAAGAGCTGGGCGGGCAGAGCTGATGCAAGTATCTCTAACCCTGCCCTGCATCCCCCACCTTACCTCTTGACTGCCTGCTGGGCCAGCATCCGATTGCCAGCCAGAAACGTCACGCTGCCCAGGATGGCCAGGTACTTCAGGGTCTGGAACATGTTGAGCTGAGTCCAGTAGACATACATGAGTCCCAGCATCGCTGCAAGAAGAGGTCATGATATCCAATTAAATGGAGCTGTGACAAGGATCTGGGTGGAGGGGAATTAGGAGCAGTGACTGCTGGGTCATGGGAAGGTCTGCATTTCTAGGCCAGCTTGTTTTATCCCTTTTATCTGATGCCAGGAAAGAGCTCAATATACTTGCCTCTCAGCTTTGGATACCAAGAAATTCAGAGGTAAAAATCAGAGTTCAGCTTTTTATCTCAAGCTATAGATCTGCTCACATCTATTTCTTTGCTCTTTTTTTTTTGGTACTGGGGATTGAACCCAGGGACATTCTATCTCTGAGCTATACCCCCAGCCCTTTTTATTTTGAAATAGGGTCTCACTAAGTTGCCGAAGTTCTTGCTAAGTTGCCGAGGCTGTTCTTGAACCTGCAATCCTCCTATCTCAGTCTCCCAAGTACTAGTATTACAGGAATGCGCCACCACACCCGGCTTATTTCTCTGCTTCTTTAATGCAGGTTTTTGTTTCATTTAAAACCTTACTGTCATATTATATTTGGGATTTACTTTATTTATTTTTGCAGTACTGGGGATTGAACCCAGAGGCATTCTACCTCCAAGCTACTATTTTTTATTCTTTATATTGAAACAGGGTCTCACTAAATTGCGAAGGGCCTAAGTATCTGAGACTGGCTGCAAACCTGTGATCCTCCTGTCTCAGTCTCCCAAGTACTGGGATTACAAACGTGCGCTACCACACCCTGCTCTACTTTATTTTTCAAATTCTTTTTTTGCAGTACTGGGGATCATCAAATCCAGGGCCTCACATCTGCTAGGCAAGCACTCTACCACTCAACTATTATACCCCAGCCCTTGACCCCTAGGTCTTGATAAATTACCCAGGCTGGCCTTGAACTTGTGATCCTCCTGCCTTAGTCTCCCAAGTAGCTGGGATTATAGGCATGTGCCACTGTACCCAGCCTTTATTTTTAAAATTCTTATTGAAAGTGTGCAGGATATAAACAATTTAATAATTTCCTTTTCATTAAAAACATGTTAAGTAAGCCAAGCACTGTGGCATGTGCCTGTAGTCCCAGGGAGGCTGAGATGGAAGGATTCCTTGAGCCCAGGAACTGAGATCAGCCTGGGCAACATACTGAGACCCCCAATTCAATAAACAAAACAGAAACGTTAAGAATGTTTTGCCACTCTGAGTAGAAAAGGAGCCAGGAGGACTGAGGAGAAAGATTCAGTTGAAAGGGCTCAGAGCTGGGCACTGACAGCCCTGGGTTCTGGTCCAGGCTCTTGCCCTTACCAGCCACTTAATTTCTGAGTCCAAATTCACTACCCGTCAGGGATCATAATTCCTGCCCACTCACTCCCATCAGCGTTGTAATGAGAATCAAACAAGGAAAGATGTACAAAAAGGACACTGGCAAGAAAAGTCATGGCTCTAAACACATTTCTATTCAGGTTTTGTTCTCAGTCTGACCCGGGAGGGCTATCATTCAAATCCAGTAACAGAGCTGGAGAGAAAGGTCATTCTGTCAATTTAACCCAGAAGGATGACAGATGAACTGCAGCAGGGGTTCTTAACCATTTTTGAGGTCAGGGACCTCAAAAATCTGAAAATCAGTTACAGACTCTCTTTCGCCAGAAAAATACAGATACACATTTGCCTGGAATTTCAAGGGATTCATCTATAGATCCCTCCAGAAGCCATATACTGTGGATACAGAGATGATGACTCCCAAAAGAGGCAGAGGAATTAAAAAATATCGACGTCTCAGTGAGACGCAAGGCAACACTGATCCAACAGTGTCAAAGCTTCAGAAATGCTTGACTGATTTGTGAATTCACTGTCGCATTATGTGCAGGCTGTTTAGGTCCTAAGTTCTCAAGAGAACAACACAGGACAGTGTGTCAGACTATAAAAGGAACTGTTTTCTATTACTGTCCAGACAGAGCCGCCAGCGAATGTGAAGATCGATGCAGTGGGGAAAGATAACCTTTGGAAACTGCATTAATGCTCTTCATCCAGGAAGATGGCTCGGTGTAAAGATACGATAAGTGAGTAATCTCTAGAAATGAACAGGGCTATTAAATGAGGGTAAATGGCCTGCCAACAGCCTCCTAGTACAATGAAGTCCAATATAATGACAGCTGTTCTAAGCTGATGGGCCAAACAGGTTTATCATCATATTAACTGTCTTAAAAGGCCAGGAGGAAGAGGGAAATGTTATGCTATTAAGTCATTATAGTTAATAGGTTGTGGGTCTACTTAACAGGCCTTTTGCGTGGGCAGACAAAATGTCAGAGGAGGTTAAATGGAATTAGCGGCCCGGGGCACTTACCAGCATGTCCCAGGTGAAATATAATCGTGCTAGGAGCAAAAGTGAAGTTGGAGACATTGGCACCAATCCGGATCCACTGAACGATGGGGAGAAATAAATTAAAAAGACATTATAACTTGAAAGGGAGGCAGCACATGCTATGCCAATGCTAATCCAATGAACGGCCCAAGGGCGTAAAAGTTCATGCACGTTAGAAAGACAGGGAATTTTTCCAAGTGACAAGCACCCTATTACAAGCCCTCAGGAAAAAATTGCTCCTTTTTTTCTTTAGAAAGGCATCTCAGCACCTACTCTCAACTGGGTGTGGGTAACTCAACCCTGAACATTATTTTTAATGACGGTAAACCCTTCTATTTTAAAACAGGCTAAACCATGAAGCTGAAAGGTCAGAAACTGCATTTATGATGAAGTAACTGACACTTCCACTATGTTCTTTAAGAACGGGTCAGATGCACCCACCGGCAGTTGGTGGGCTGCATGCTCTTGCTGTGGATTCCTGCCTTTTGAAATTCTGATCACTCAGAGACGAGAACAGGTGCCACACTCTAGGTCTGGTTTCTAAAAATGTGTGGCATGCTTTCTAGATTTAGATTAGCCAATAATTCTTTTGTCAAAATCAACGCATTAATTAAGGACTCGGGCAACTTTCCAAAAGTTAAGATCAAATGAGGATTTTCTCAAAAATTCTCTGAACTTTAAGCAGATGCACCTGTTTGTAATTTTAAAAGAGAAACAAAGATAAAATCCAATTAACTGGCTAAAAAGTATACAAACAGTACAATAAAGTATAAAAGGTAAAAGTTTCCTTCCTCTACATTCTCCGAAATGTCTCCTTAGAGATGACCAAAACTAATACATATCTTAGAAATTTTTCCCACAAAGTGGATCACACAGGAACTTACTACCCTTTTCCTTGCCTTCCTCACTCAAAAATCTATCTTGGCCATCTTGTCACATCAGCATATAAACCTATCCATTCTGTTAACAAGCTGCATCTTACTCCACTGCACAGTGTACTAATTAACACTCGCTTTTATGAGAACTGTAGGCTGTCTCCGGTTTTATGCTCCAAACAGAGCTGGAAGGCAGCCTGTGTGCTCCATTCTCCACAGCCATCGGCCCGGGTCTCGCTTTTTCACACTTGATCTCATCTGAACACTCTTCTGCAGCATCGCAGTCCATACACTTTTGTCACTTGCCTCGGCTATTAGGAACTTTCTCATGCCCTCTTATTAATGGATCAGTTTATCTGGCCACTCCCCCATCGTGGGGAATTCTGGTTATTCTAAAATTTTTTGACCATCCGTTCAGGTCACAGCTGCTGGACCCCTCTGGAGCTGTGCTGAGGCCGGAGCACAAAGCCTCCTTTGGAACAGCTACATCTGCCGAGTCTGGCGCCAGACACACACTGCCCATGCTAATTACGGCGACTCACCAGAGCAAAGAGCAGGAGCAAGGGCGAGAGGATGAGCGCTGTGAATGTGTTGGACACCACCGTGGGGGGCCGCTTCTCAGGCTCTCGGAACAGGTGCTGCCAGGAGACACACCAACAAGACTTCAGAACATTCCCGTCCCAGTAGGGGCTGGCATGTGTACCAGGGACCAAAGAGTCAATGAGGATCACAAAGAGGAAACGCCTCCCGGAGGCTAAAACCTCCCAGCAACAAGTGGCTGCTTGGACTTGGCCTCCTCTCGGTGCTGGCTTCTGATCTGGGGTCTCCCTCCCCAAGAGACCACACTGGTCCCAGCTCACTGCCTGGCCAACCCTTTCTCCACCCCAATGACTCTAAAGAGACTGCAGAACGCGACCTATAAAGTGCCATCTGGCCACGTCAAAAAGGGTGTCCAGGTCTACAGATGACTTCAGTGACACACCTGAGGCAAGACTCTGAGTTTCGCAATACTTCTGGGTTACAAGGTTGCATCTGGTGGCATCCTAGGTCATATGCTGCTGCCCCGCTTCAGTTAGCTACCTGGTGATAACGTCATTCCCTTTTAACATTTAACACAGGCGCACCAGAGAGGGTTCTGACCCTGCCCACCGGTCCCTCCCTGGCCATGGTTCTAGGGATGCTCTGAACACACTTTCTCCCTCACTTGCTCTACCTGACTTCCAGAGTTAAGCCAGTAGGCGAGGCAGGTATTCCACTGATACTTGTTTTGTCTCCTGAGCGAATTCCCAAAGAGTCTTTGGGAAGCTCCCCTAGACAGCATGACCTAGCAGAAGCAGTGATGGACTGGGGGTCCAGAGACCTTTGTTTAGGCCCAAATTGGTATGTATGGCTAGGAGCAAGACACCTTATCATTCTTTGCCTCAGCTTCTAGTGGAAAATCGGGGGTGGAGAGAACAATGACCATCCTACTAGGCTTGTAAAGATATTGCAAGGACCAAATGGAATAGGGCATTTGACTATGCTTTATGAGCTGTAACAACCTTATGCAAGCTGACCTTTTTTAGTAGATTTTTCCTAGCTCGGCATGGTGGTGCACGCCTGTAATCCCAGTACTTGGGAGGCTGAGACAGGATGATCGCAGGATCAAGGTCAGCCTCAGCAAATAGTGAAACTCTCAGCAATCTACCAAGACCCTGTTTCAAAACAAAAAATGAAAACCGCTGGGGTGTAGCTTAAAACAAAAAATAAAAAATGGGCTGGAGGTAGAATGCCCCTGGGTTCAATCCCCAGTACTCCCCCCACACACACACATACACTTTCCCTCTAGTGTATAAATTATGGCCATGTTTACTGCTTGCCAATGCCTAGTCGACCCAGCTCCACAATTAGGTAGCCCCACATGAGGCTCCTGTTCCTGAATTTTCACTTCAGCTCCTCTTTGCTGCCACTGCCATTGAGGGATTTCTCAGTCTGTAGCACTTGCTGCAGCCACCTCCATCATTACAGCTACACCTTCTGCTAATTGTGCTCTACATTCTTTATTTTTGTACTGAGGATTGAACCCAGGGGCATTCTACCTTCAAGCAACACCCCCAGTCCTTTTAACTTTTTATTTTGAATCAGAGTCTCTCTAAGTTGTTGAGGCTGGCCTCAAATCTGCGATCCTCCTGTCTCAGCCTCCCAAGTACTGGGATTACAGGCGTGCACCACCACGCCTGGCTCTATACTTTACATTCTTAAACAGTACTCTGTCAACATGAAGAAGAGTTTAAAAGAATCCTACTACGTTACCCTTTGGGCTCCATCCTTTTTCAATAGTGAAATGAGAGCAAGTTGTCTGGTTTTAACATTTCACATTAATTCATATGTACATTTCCATGTTACTATAGTATGACCATTTCTCATGACTACAAAATCATTCACTGAATGGATCCACCTGAGTTGCCTTTATGAGTACCTGAACTGTTTGATAATTGCTGTGTTTATTTTGTAAAGGGCTCAAGAAACATTTCCAAGTCTCTTTCCTTATCCATTATCCATTTTGTCCTCACAACAGTCCTGTGGGCCAGGGTGGGTGGGACTTGCTGGTGCTTGTATTGCAAGGAAGGGGAGCCCCGAGAGGTGAAGGGCTTGCCTGGGAGAGTAGAGCCTGCCAGCCACGAGGTGAAGGGCTTGCCTGGGAGAGTAGAGCCTGCCAGCCACGAGAGGTGAAGGGCTTGCCTGTGAGAGTAGAGCCTGCCAGCCACGAGAGGTGAAGGGCTTGCCTGTGAGAGTAGAGCCTGCCAGCCCCGAGAGGTGAAGGGCTTGCCTGGGTGAGTAGAGCCTGCCAGCCCCGAGAGGTGAAGGGCTTGCCTGGGAGAGTAGAGCCTGCCAGCCCCGAGAGGTGAAGGGCTTGCCTGGGTGAGTAGAGCCTGCCAGCCCCGATTCACACAGGAGCAGAGAGGATGGTGCTAAACCCATCTATGCC
>PVJS01061000.1:0-11098 GCA_004027185.1 Glis glis | reverse complement strand
AAAAAAAAAAAAAAGAATAAAAAATAGGGCTGGGGGGTGTAGCTCGGAGGTAGAATGCCCCCGGGTTCAATCCCCAGTTCCACACACACAAAAAAAAAGAAATTATTTTGTTAACAGTTACCCTCTAGCCGGGCGTGGTGGCGCACGCTTGTAATCCCAGTACTTGGGAGGCTGAGACAAGGAGGGTCTGGGTTCACGGCCAGCCTCAGCTACTCAGTGAGGCCCTCCGCAACTTCGTGAGATCCAGTTTCAAAATAAAGTACAAAAAATAGGGCTGGGGGTGTAGCTCAGAGGTAGAATGCTCCTGGGTTCAATCCCTGGTACCGAAAAAAAAATATTAAAAAGTTATCCTCTAAATGACAACTACATCCAGTTGCTAACCTTAGTCTTAGAGAGATACTTGGTAGCATCCATCAGACCTAATGCTCTTTGCATTTGGCTTAACCTTTGACTGTCCTGCATATTTGCTACCCTTCTAGGAGCAAAAATTAATCTCTCCATTTTATAGACTAGAAAATTGAGTCTAGTTTAATAAGCAAGCCTTTAACTAAAGTCTGTCAGAGTGGAGCCTAGGTATCCACACTCCTGTTGGCCGTGTCTTGTGGACCATGCTGACTATAAACAACCTCTTCTCCTCTCATGCAGTGATTGGGCATCTCATTCAACAGCCAGGGATTGATAAACTGGTAGTCAGATTTCCTTCAGAGTTATCAATTGAATAGAGAACAGGAAATTGGTATTAATGATTGGAATTTTATTCAAAGCATACCTCAACTAACAGTGATACCATTTTTCTCTGAGGAACTTGGTGTTCTTTTTAGTCTTGATCTCAGTTATTTGTTTTAAACATTCTCCTGAAATAAGCCAGGCATGGTGAGGCTGGAAGATCACAGGTTCGAGGCCAGCCTCAGCAACTTATTAGACCCTCAACAACCTAACAAGACCCTGTTTCAAAATAAAAAAGGGCTAGGGGTGTAGCCCTGTGTTCAATTCCCAGCACCCTCCACACCCCAGAAAATCTTCTGAAATGAAGAAAATGCAGAAATCATCACTCCACCCCATCCCAAGCCCCTTTTATAAAGGTGGAGAAAACTTAGAGGCAAGGGCTTGCCCTAGTCACTTAGCTTCTAGGCACTTCCCTTCCTGCTGGCTTACATTGTGCACAAGTGAACTGTTTACAGACATGACAGGATTTTAGCTCCACATGTAAATAGCTTTTAACCAGAAAAGTCTAAGGAGTTGTGGCTTAACTTGTGCAGAGGCATCCTTATTTGATACTGTTGGCGTGTCAGAGCAGGAAGAAGGATCACCAGCTCAGGTGATGATAGGTGAAAGCACATAGAGGTGCTGTTGTCGTCACCCACGGTGCTGGCACTGGCTTCATGTGCTAGGAAAGCGGAGCGGTTTAGTGTGGAACATCATTGTTTTGCAAACCTTCTTCTCCCAGGGACTTGAGGGGTACACGCTGCTCCCGACAGTTACCTTGGCCGATTGCAGAAGTGCTTCTCACTTGGTCACCAGGAGGCTGGGCTGGGTGGGGAGTTAGGTGATTGATGGAACATCAGCCGCAGGGTAGAAGCCAGATAAACATGGTTTAGAGAAATTCCTCCAAACAATTCTGATACTTCTCACCCCAGCCCTCTAGGAATCACTGCCAAAACGGAAGCAGGGGGAGATCTGAGGGAAGAGATATCTGTGGAGACGGGAGAGAATCCGATCACTTGTTCATTATCATCTAGGGGACTTGATGAATATGAGACAGACTTTATACATGGGAAATTGGGGGAAGGAGTTCTTTAAAAGTTTGAAATCAAGTTATAGGTGGGAGGAAAACAAGTTAACAGATATTCCTGGCCCAGTGAAATCCATATTCACCCTGATCTTGTAATAGTTTTCTACCTTACCAGGGTTGAATTCTTTTTTTTTCTACACTTAGGGAATCCAGTCATTCAGTAAACATTTACTGAATATTTATAATGTGCTGGGCACTGTGTTAGAAGCTGGGACTATAAGGATGAAAAATAACAAGTTCCTACTTTCAAGGCCCTCATGTTATATAGTTGGAATATGAGACCAGATAGGTGGGTCTTGGAAGTGAAAGGGAGGGTTCAGCAATGCTTCTTGGTGGGAAGGGTTTAACTGTTACCCTCATTTGGCCCAGGTGCCGGATGTGCTCACTGACATTCTACTCAAAGTCGGAGATGCAGATCCACTCCAAGTCACACACGGAGACCAAGCCCCACAAGTGCCCACATTGTTCCAAAACCTTCGCCAACAGCTCCTACCTGGCCCAGCACATCCGTATACACTCAGGGGCGAAACCTTACAGTTGTAACTTCTGTGAGAAATCCTTCCGCCAGCTCTCCCACCTTCAGCAGCACACGCGGTAAGGCTCCTCTTGGTTTTGCTCCACTACCTAGCTGTGAACCCCTCCCCAGGCCATGTTGCCTCAATTGATCCCTCTTTCTATGTGTATTCTTCTTTCCCTTTCACTGTTGCCCTCTGGGATCCTCAATTCTCTCCTATCACTAGCTATGAAAACCGAATGATATCCCTTAACAGTGTGGGGGACCTTGAAAATTGTGATCTCCCAAAGTCTGGAACAATTTTTGTGGTTTCTCTCTGTGTCTTTGTTTGGAAATCTTCTGCAGAGCAGGCCCTGCTTTTACTATATGCTTCAGTTCAGAGCCAAGGTGTGCATTCAACTTCAGGTCCATGGGGAACAGGCGGTTTTGGTCTTTGTTCAAATTGCTATTTGGAAGCAGGGTATCTGTGGTGAGTGTAACCTTAGGAAAAAACCAGGGTTGAGAAGACTGAATACTTTAAGGTTACCAGGAACCATGGGCTGCAGCTCTTCATCATCTCACTGCCATTCTAGCCACCGACTTACGATACGCAACAACCTAAATCTGGGTTTCCTCTTCATTAGCCTCTCCAGGCTGGAGCATTTTGGGGAGGAGGGAGGAGGGGTGATCTCATCCGTCAAGCAACATCATTTCACCCAGCAGAGAGCTGAGCCCGTGGTGTCGAACTGCTTCCTCCTCCCCCCTTCCCTCCTCTCCGGCAGGATCCACTCCAAGATGCACACGGAGACCATCAAGCCCCACAAGTGCCCGCACTGCTCCAAGACCTTCGCCAACACCTCCTACCTGGCCCAGCACCTCCGAATCCACTCGGGGGCCAAGCCCTACAACTGTTCCTACTGCCAGAAGGCCTTCCGCCAGCTCTCCCACCTCCAGCAGCACACACGGTAAGGGAGAGTGGCGGGCTACTGACCCGCCCCGCTGGCATGCCCTCCCCACCCCCGCCCTGGACACACAACAACCCGCATGCGGGGGGCGGGGGAGAGACCTGGCTGGAGGAGAACATGGCTGGCATCGGAGAGAAGGAAGACCAAGCAACAACAGTGGAGACGCAAGTGGATGTGAAGCAAACCTTTCTGGGGCAAGAGCTACGTGGGAGAGATTCATTGGCTGTATACTATTATGCTATTCCCCAATCTGTGGGAAACAGACACACCTGGAACAAAGACAACTTTTCTTTCCCTTATTTCCCTTCATGAAAATAACTATGCACACATCTTGCAAGATTTCCTTCTTGGTGCCAAAGCAGGCATTTGATTGGAGAAGACCATACCCCTAGCCCTCAAGGCACCAATTATGGACAGGAGATATCATCAGACATGAGCTGGTACCAGCCTGGGACACCCCCAGCAACAAGCAAGGCTCCAAGGAATGCCAGGAGCAGAGAACAAAACAAAACATGTACTGAATATTCACAGAGAACTGGCAAACAGAAAATGAAAAGGCTCCTACTTAATAAAGACGCTCACTATTTATCCCATGAATCTGAAGTGACTAGGAGGAAGGGAACCTGCCAACTAGAAGAGCTGATGGTCTCCTTCGGTGATATCTCAAGTTGAACTGGAGTCCAGACTCTAACTGGCCATAGGCCATCTCACCTGGCTTCTTGTGGATGTGACCACCCATCTTAATGTGATCCGATAGCTTGCTTCAAGAAGAGGAGTCACGCTTTCTTCATAAGGAAGAGACATCTCCTGTGATATTTTCGAGGTTTTATACCAGAGGTCCAGAAAAGCACCTGATTACAGTATGGATCTGAAGTCCCTGATGGGCTGGTGTCAGTGCATCCTCAAGTCTTGGACTTGTCTCTGTGAGGGCCCTGTGGGGCTAGAGGACGAGGTTGAATTGCTACTAACCTAGGCATTTCCTGCCATTAGGTGGCTGGACTGGGGAAAGCCCCTAGGAGTTTCCATGCGTTTCTAATGATACCACTGCTGCTTTCCACAGTCAGCATAACTGCTTCTCTCTGACACCAGAACTTTTATCTGGAAGTGATGCTCAAGGCTGAGGAGATAGTTTCTGGCTGTAGGGTGGGGGCCTAGAAAGAAGTGTTATGTTTTTCTATGTTGTTTGTTGTGTTTACCTTGTTGCTGAATGTTCATTAGGACAATTGCTGAATGTTCATTAGAAGCAGACTTGTATGCCACATTCTGGATTGCCTGTTCCCTGAGTGCCGAGGCTTAGTCCCTCCTTCCCTAGCAGAAAAGGGACTCACCTTCAGCTGAGTGATGCAAGAAATGATGCGGGAGCCAGGTGTGGTGGTGCATGCCTGTAATCCCAGTGCTTGGGAGGCTGAGACAGGAGGATCGCAGTTTCTAGACTAGCCTCAGCAATGTAGCAAGACTGCAACCTAGCAAGATCCTGTTTTAGAACAAAAAATAAATAAGGGTTGGGGTATAGTTCGGAGGTAGAATACACACACACACACACACACACACACACACACACACACGTGATGCAGGTAGTGACCAGAAATCAGGCATTACAATCTGCTCTTGGTCAGGGAGGAACTAAGGCTGGTGCCTCCTGCAGGCCCATCTACTGACCTTCCACAGGCGGGAATCTGAGGATGCCTGGAAGAGGTCTGTCCCTGAGGGGCTTTGCTCACATCTGTTATCTTTTTTCTTTTCTCATCCTGTACAGAATCCATACTGGAGATAGACCATACAAATGTGCACACCCAGGCTGTGAGAAAGCCTTCACACAACTCTCCAATCTGCAGGTAAATGTTCCACCCTCCACGTGAGACCTTGAGTCTGAGACATGGGGTCACAGTGCCATTTGAATAGTAGAGTGGTTCTCAAACTTCTTCAGGACTGTTTTTCTCTCTCTCTCTCTCTCTCTCTTCCTCTCTCTTTGTACTGGAGATTAAACCCAGGGATATTCTTTTTTTGTGTGTGTGGTTCTGGGGATTGAACCCAGAGGTATTCTACCTCCAAGCCACGCCCCCCCAGCCCAATTTTATTTCTTATTTGAAAACAGGGTCTCACTAGGTTACTGAGAGCCTTGCTAAGTTGCCAAGGTTGGCATGCTTGTAATCCCAGTACTTGGGAGGCTGAGACAGGAGGACCCGGGTTCGCGGCCAGCCTCAGCTACTTAGTGAGGCCTCCACAACTTAGTGAGACCCTGTTTCAAAATAAAGAATAAAGCCGGGCGTGGTGGCGCATGCTTGTAATCCCAGTACTTGGGAGGCTGAGACAGGAGGATCCGGGTTCGCAGTCAACCTCAGCTACTTAGTGAGGCCCTCTGCAACTTAGACCCTGTTTCAAAATAAAGAATAAAAAATAGGGCTGGGGGTGTAGCTCAGAAGTAGAATGCCCCTGGGTTCAATCCCCAGTACTGGGGGGAAAAAAAAGGAACAGTATTAACATATACAACTATTCTAAAAAACTCCCAAAAGAACTTAAGTGGGAAGAATGGTGTTGTTTTACATTTTTGCACATTTCTTTCTCTTTTTTTTTTTTTTTCAGTACTAGGGATTGAACCCAGAGGCATTCTACCTCCGAGCTACCCCAGGCCTATTTTTTATTCTTTATTTTGAAACAGGGTCTCACTAAGTTGTGGAGTGCCTCACTAAGTAGCTGAGGCTGGCCGTGAACCTGTGATCCTCCTGTCTCAGCCTCCCAAGTACTGGGATTACAAGCGTGTACCACTATGCCCGGCGTTTTGCAAGTTCTTTAATGCCTGGATTAACTGAAGCTGTGATAGTATTCTCAAATCTGCTGCACACAATCCTTTGTGATATCACATATCATGTAAACTCTGTATAATCATGAGAGAACAAGAGTGAAAAGGCAAATACTGTGTCATTATTAAAAAAGAATTTTGATACTGTGGACCCCTGGAAAGTCCTAGTGTTCCCTAGAGATCCCCAAGCCTCACTTTAGAACCACTGGATGAGGGAGACCAGGCGTAAGCCATCATTCTAACTGCAGGATCCTGGTATGTGCTGCATGAGGTATGCTACCACCCTTGGCCTGTAGCTCCTGGAGTTCCACTTAAATCAGTTTCTACTGCCTTCGCATGGAGAGGAGACCTGTTAGCCACCCTCAGGGCTTTCCATAAAGGTCAAGGAGGCGGAGGGGAGAGCATAGTGCACTCATCCTGGTTTCTCCTGATTTTCTCAGTCCCACAGACGGCAGCACAACAAAGATAAACCCTTCAAGTGCCACAACTGTCATCGGGCGTACACAGACGCAGCCTCACTCGAGGTGCACCTCTCTACGCATACGGTGAAGCACGCCAAGGTGTACACCTGCACTATCTGTAGCCGGGCATACACGTCGGTGAGTGCTCATTTCTTTTCTTCCCTTCCTGGTAGCCCTGTGACAGCAGTCCACTGTGCCCCTTCATTCTGGATAAAGATCTATTGCACCAAATACAATTCAGAAATAATTAGACCCATACCTGAGAGATACAAAGGATGCCTGATCCACTAATCCTATAAAGAGTGATAAATAATGACTCTTCATTTTACTTAAATATGAGGCAAAATAAAGCCACTTGAAATGTTGGGAGGAGAAAAATTTCATGTAGGTATTTTCCATTCAACTCCAAGGTTATGAAATTGCTCCATTCAGACATCTGTAAGAAAAATGGCAACTTTTCCCCTGCCCAGTTCAGTGTCCTTAGTGCCTTCTAAAGGTGCCCCTCCTTTTTACCCAACAGTGAGCATTAAAAGTGCTACTTGATTTCTGCCTACTCCCAGCTCCAGAATATCTCTATAAATATATTCTACTTAATATAGAGTAAGAGCCCAGGTTCCTAGTTACAAGTAGTCTCTTCTGCCCTTTGATCGCTCAACTTCTTTTTACCATCTCCCTCAGGAAACATACCTTATGAAACATATGCGCAAACACAACCCTCCCGATCTCCAGCAGCAAGTGCAGGCGGCGGCGGCGGCGGCAGCAGTGGCCCAGGCCCAGGCCCAGGCTCAAGCTCAAGCGCAGGCCCAGGCTCAGGCCCAGGCCCAGGCCCAGGCCTCTCAGGCATCACAGCAGCAGCAGCAACAGCAGCAACAGCAGCCGCAGCCACCACACTTCCAGTCCCCTGGGGCAGCCCCCCAGGGTGGGGGTGGTGGGGACAGCAACCCCAACCCTCCACCCCAGTGTTCCTTTGACCTGACCCCCTATAAGACGGCAGAACATCACAAGGACATCTGCCTCACTGTCACCACCAGCACCATCCAGGTGGAGCACCTGGCCAGCTCTTAGAGATCCATGCTGCCGTCCATTGGGAAGAGGAGAGAGAAGTTCTGGCCCCTTCTTTCTCCAACTCCTCTTGGTGGGAAAAGTCCTCTTCTTCCTTGACAAGCCTTGGCTCCATTCTCCTTGAGCCTTAGGCACAGCTTTTGTTCACAAGATACCATCACTATTCTCAACTCCTCTTCAAAAGGAACATCAGCCCTCCTGATTGGCAAAGGAATTCTGAGTTGACAGTCATCCAGCAGCCCCTCCCAAGCAGAGCTTTTAAAATTTGGGGTTGGTGCTCAAGGGAAGAATTTGCTATGACCTCACAGAAACTTGTCCGATGTGGGCATTTAACCCTCTCCTCTTCCTCCACATCCTCAAAGTTTGGGCTGACAGAAGACTAGAGGCTGGCCCTCCCAGATAACAAAGAGAAGGGGCCCTAAATGCAATCAGCCTCCTGTCTTATGCTTGCCTGCAAAGAACAGGGGCTTCTTGTGTGCCCCAGCCCCCAAGAGCCATTTTCTTCTCCTACATGGTCTCACTTCACTTCCTACCTACTGCTGGTGGAAGGAGATTTGGGTGGGGATTAGACCTCCTCTTATTGTAAGGGGGCAAGGGCTGAGATGTGGTCCCCAAGGGGCCAGAGATTCCCAAGGTGGTCAAGGGTGGTTTAGAAGTGTGGGTTATGGCTTTCCTTGGAGCCTCTCTCCCCTTCTCTGCCAATGAAGGCCCTGTACTCAGTCTCCCCATCCCAACCCCAAAGAGCTTTGGGAGCTTTGTGTTAGCTATAAAACCCCAGGACAAGGGTATTACAGAGAAGGGAGAGTTCAGGGCAAACACAAGGACTGGACTTAGCCCCCTAGGTGCCACGGTCAGATGCCGGACATGGATTTATATATAAATATATATATATAAATATATATATATACCCGCTCATCACGGCCATCTTTGTTGTAACCATTTCTGTGTTTATAAATGCATTATCTCTGAGAATTTTCATATTTGATGTTTTATTTTACTTTTATCTTTTTTTTCTCCACTCTGTCCCCTGGCCATGGCATTTTTATTTACTTTTGCCTTTTTTTTAATCATGGCAGATTCCAGAGAAAAGAACACTTAAAAAAAAAAAAAACAGGAAACCAGTTGTTATAAAGCAATTTAAAAATGAAGAAAAACTTATGTACAAACCAAGGGGTGTTTTTAGAAAATTGTATAGAAATAAATTCATGTAAAAGGATCAGAGGCAGTGGAGCTGCTGATGTGAGTGAGCATGGGAAGAGGCTACTTGGGGAGATGTTCAAGGACACTGCGCTAAGGATCTACACCAGTGTGTGAAAAATGAATGCTTGTACGATGAGGCTCTGTGTGTGTGACTCCACCACCATAGAAGGATACGATTGTGTTCTAAGTGAAGTCTTGGTTTATAAGGATTGCCACACAACAAATTCTGTCGTGGGGACTGCATTGCCTAAATATGTGAGAGCAAGGTTTCAGTTATGTGTTAACAAAACTATGCTCCTTATAAAAAAAAAATGGAAGCAGGGCCTCTTAAAAGGACCGGTACTCCTGCCTGATCCTTCCCATTTGCTCTGTGCTGATTCCAGTGGTCGATGTGTGTGTGCGTACATACGTTCATTAGACTGTGGCACCTAAAATCAGAGCTTTCCAGTGGTGGAAACCATAACCAGTTAATGGGTGCAGGACTGATTGACAACAAGCACAAGTGTCCATAGTGTCGTTAGTGGTTGTCATGTTCACCTCACATGATGCAGGATAGTTATATTACTGAGGAGTAGAACGTGGTCAGGAAACCTAGACTTCCCACCAAGTCTCTACCAGTGACCGGTATTGGCCATGATGCTCTTTCAGCCATTAAATGAAGGGATTGAACCAGATGACTTCCAAGATTCCTTTTTGAAAATTAAGCAGGGCATGGTGGTGCCTGTTTGTAATCCCTGTACCTGGGAGGCTAAGACAGGAGGATTGCAGGTTCACAGACAGCTTCAGCAACTTAGGCCCTCCGCAACTTAAACCCTGTTTCAAAATAAAAAATAAAATAGAGCTATGGGTGTCACTCAGAGGTAGAATGCCCCTGGGTTCCATCCCCAGTACTACCAAAAAAAAAAAAAGGAAGGAAGAATTAAAAACCCATTCTCAAGCACTGAAAAAGTTGTAACCAAGCTCCCGCTTCTGAGAACTGCTGGCCAAAATTACTACCTAGTGGGGTGTGGATAAATAGTGTCCATTAACTTGGGCCTGGGCATCCAAGATAGTGTCTCACATGTAGTACGACACTAATGAATGTGTCACATAACCAAATATGCCAGTGTTTGCTAGCTTCCTGAATATTTTCTACTTTTCTCCCATTCTCATTGTTTTTATTGTAAAGGCCCCAACAGCCCTATCTTTTTCACAAGTATTAGAACCAGAATCTACACTTTTTAAGGATAAACTCATTCATTGCAATGATCCTATGAGGTAGGTAGTATTCTCATTGTATAGAGAAAGATTGACGTGGGGATAAAATTATCCAAGAGCATGACACTTAGAATTAAGTCTCCTAAGCCGGGCGTGGTGGCACACGCTTGTAATCCTGGTATTTGGGAGGCTGAGACAGGAGGATGGCAGGTTCGCTGCCAACCTCAGCTACTTAGTGCAGCCGTCTGCAACTTAGTGAGACCCTGTTTCAAAATAAAGAATAAAAAATAGGGCTGGGGTGTAGCTTGGGGGTAGAATGTCCCTGGGTTCAATCCCCGGTACCGCAAAAAAGTCTAGAGTGTTCTGCTGTATATTAGTACCTGCTCTCTAGTAAAGCTGGAGTTTCACCTTACCCTTTACATATTTGGTCTAAATTGTATGGCTGGAAAATTAAAAGCCTGCCATATGACAATTATTATAAAGGGAGTGTGCATTAGGGATGACACCTGTGTCCAAGATACTATCTAACATTACTATGAGGTTATGAGCCTTGAGTTCTGTTTCCTTAATGTGATGGCAGCCTGTCAGGCCCTTGCATGCTCCCATTGTAGAGTGCTCATACTGTGGATTAGGGTGATGGCTGGCATCTGACTGGCCCAGTTATAATAGAGCTATAATTTCACACACCTTTGTCAGTGACCCTTATATACACTTTCACATATAAATTACATTTGCATTTCTGACCGGCTGTCTTGCCACTCTTAAGGAGATCCCAGGTTTTTGTTTCCCCAATTTGGGGGACTCCATGCCCCAATCCCTTCAGAGTCATCAGCTATAAATTCACATGAAAAAGGATACAAGGGCTGGAGGTGTAGTTCAGTGGTACAACCCTTGTTTTGTATGTGCAAGCTCCTGGGTTTGAACCCTGGCACCACCAAAAAGGGGGAGGGCAAAAGCCTGGGATCGCCTTAAGAGAGTGGCAGGACAGCAGGTCAGAAGTGTAGTGTAAGCCAGGTGTGGTGGTGCACACCTCTAATCCTAGTACTTGGGAGTCTGAGACAGAAGGATTGAAGGTTCGAAGCCAGCCTCAGCAATTTTATTTTTTTTCTTTTTTTTTTTTTTTTTTTT
>PVJS01060999.1:0-11097 GCA_004027185.1 Glis glis | reverse complement strand
CGCAGGGGCGTTCTACCTCCGCACTACACCCCCGGCCCTATTTTTTTATGCTTTATTTTTGAAACTGGGTTTCACGAAGTTGCAGAGGGCCTCACTAGGGAGAGAGAGAGAGAGAGAGAGAGAGAGAGAGAGAGAGGAGAGAGGAGATAGATCGTGTGCGCGCGCATGCGCGCTGAGGCTGGCTGCGAACCCGGATCCTCCGGTCTCCGCCTCCCAAAGTACTGGGATTACAAGCGTGCGCCACCACACCCGGCTCTAATTGTTTTTTCTATTGTAAATATCTACAAGAATGACAATTTATTTATTTATTTATTTATTTATTTATTTATTTATTTGTAGTGGTTATTGAAGCCAGGGGCATTCTCCCTTTGAGTTACAGCCCAAACTTTTTATTTTTTATTTTAAAACTGGGCCTCATTATATTACTGATGATCTTGCTAAATTGCTGGGAGTGTCCTCCAAACTATGTTCCCCCTGTCTCAATTTTCCATGTACTGGTATTACAGGGGTATGCCACTATGCCTGGCTAACAAAATGCTATTTAAATTTTCCATTAAAAATACTTACTCTTATTAAAAAATTCTAAGTCATTTATTACAAGCAAATTATCACTTAGCAATCTTAGAAACTATCAAAAGTTCATTAATGAAATAATATATCATAACTTTATAAGATTTCCCTTTAGTATTGCCAATTTGTTTTTTAATGCAGATATATATTAGTTGCAGAGATAAATTTCCTGACTTCCTATTTTCAATTTATTTGGTGGCTGAATTGTCATATTAAAGTATTAACCTTAAGTTAGGCACACAATAAAAGAATTACTTCCAGGACTCTAAGAAGCTAATGAAAGTGTCCAGATGTAAAGTATTTCATTGTTTTTCCCCTTTGTTCTATGGAAACATTGATTGTAAATACACAGTTCCTGAGTAGTCTGTAGTAATATAAAATTCAATGAATAATTTATCTATGCAATCCTAGTTTTAAAAATATAATCCAGAGAATATGCAAATAAATATTAAACAACCTTATAGGTTTTTTAAACTCAGAAAAATATATTCTATCCATATATATATATACAAACACATTATATGTGTATGTATTTATATTTATATCCATATTTATATATGTATATGTATATATGTGTGTATACACACAATTTAAGAGAAATGGCTCTGGTTATATAAAAAATAATCAGGGAAGGCCACTTCATTACTCTGTTAAATAAAGACATAGACATATACATTCCATTTCATACATTGTGTAAAAAACACACTTTACAAACACAGAAATAGCTAATCTTTCCCAATTTTGACTAATATGAATGTTTACTTTCTTTTGAAATTGAAATTCCAGTTCTAATTTAATTTTCCTATTTCCTACATAAAAAATTACCAACATATCCAATCATCTAATTGCTCATCATTCCTCATAAGCATCCAGTCTAGCACTGTCCTCAATTTCTACAAAGCCTCCTTAGAGTTGTCTTTAACACAAGTCCAGTCTGATAATAGGGCCCTTTTAAACCAAATTCTTTCTTCACTGGTTCCTTTCCCTCTGGGGTGCCAAAATTGATATGGAGTTTCTCCTCTTATTGGGTTCTTGTCCAGTGGATTTTGATGAATGAAATCTAAGGACTAATGAAGGGATGGAAACATGAAAGTTTATTTTAAGTCAAGGAAAGATAGAAGATAAAACAAACCCCCCAACATAGGAGGAGGGGTCACTGAAAGAGAGAAACCATTGATGTTTTGGGGAGGTGGGCTTTTAAATCTTACTGAGGCTCCCCGTCTGCTCTTTTATGGTTGATCAGAATTGGGTCTTGAGGTGGCCAATGTCTTTTGTCTAATTCCAATTGTTATCTTGCTAATGGTGGGCTCTAATCTTCTGGTGACACTTGTCAGCCTCTCCACTTAGATGGCCCTTGGAATTTACTTACATCAGTTTTCCTGAATTCAATCTAGCAGAAGGGGTGGACCGTTTGTCTTAGTTTCCATAAAACTTGCCTGGTCATTGTCGCCCTCATATCTTATTAACCTTCCCTGATTGTGTTTCTTTTTATAATGGTTTATTTTTACCCTTTCTTTTCCTATGGTCTTTGCCATAACTCCCTAGGTTTTTCTAGCTCCTTACTTGTAACCCTCCTTATAAAATGTCCCACTGTTCCCCTGGTGTCTTTTCCTTGTCATACATTAAATAAATGTAATTTTGTTTTATTGCAGGTGAGTTGCTATTGGTCTTTAACAAATGTGGAAGTCCCATCATGTTTTGATGGAGAGTTTTACTTCAGGGAGATTAGTTAGACCTTTAATCTAATAATAGTATAAACATCTGAGTCCTCTCTAATGTCCATCTACTATAGATCATCCAGTTTTGAGTGATAAGATTAGTACTGACCTCGTGAGAATTTCACCCCCATCAGTACACAATGCTTGATGCTTAGAAAGAAGCCATTCTTCAAAATGTGGCTTACTGCTATGTAATAGCCAGCTAGTTTCTTTACCTCAGAAAATTTATGTTTCTAATGCAAAATCTAACGGGACAAGGAATATATGTGTGAGCAGAGAAGATATGTGCAATATGTACATCCAACATTTCCTTCAGCCTCATTCACGCATTGTATTCACAAGCCCCATTAACATTAAAATCCCAGTGGATGTTCATTTAATGGAAATTCAGCAAGCTGATGTTGGTTCAAATGTCAAAGAAAAATTTTAACCAGACACAGTTAATCAAGGTAGAAGGACTTTTGAAAGAGGACTAATTGACTGATGTGTGCATGTATACTTTTATCACCTTGAAACCCATCAAGATGTATGATTAAATGCACCAATAATAAAAAAAAAACTTTAAAAAAAGTAGGGGAAGGAGGTAAGGATGCATTCTGAAATCAACTCTGCTAATAGAAAAACAGAGGAAAGTTTTAAAAAGCTGGACTGGGAAGGATTTTGTAGTCCAATCTGTGTTTACTGGTTGGCCTTACCCAGAGGAAAGATAAAATTTTTTATACTTTCATGACAGGAGACAGTTTTACAACTTCTACAAAAGAACCCACCAAAGTTCCTGCTTTCTTATATTGACTGGAATCTAGGAGCACCATTTTCTTTTATGACTGCATTTCAAAGGGATGGCTATATCTTTGAAAAAGTCAGGTCTGGGTTGTAAAGTGAAAAAGGCATTTAAAAAGATTTGCATCTCAAAAGGAAGAGTAAAACTTATAATTACAAGATTTTTAAAAATTTGCATTTTAAATAAATGCTCTGAGAAAAGGGTTGCTGATTGGATATCTAGAATCAAAATGGTCTTCTTAGTTACATGTTACCTCTAAGACTACTTGGAGGTACTGACAGCTCAGAGAGCTCAAATAATCATGTTTAACCAGAATTAATTTTTGTAGCAAAGAAAAAAAGACAACAGTAATCTGAGAAATACAAATTAATAAGAAAGTTTATCATATTCTTTCTCATTTTGTTTTTGTACTTTCCCCAGCTCTTTTTGCCAATAAAGTTGACATAAAAAATAGAAAAGATAGGACAACCCATAGCTCCATTTTCTTTCAATCCTACCTTACTCATTGGTAGGCCAACTATAAAGAGTGTTGGTAGATGTGCACATACCAAGAAGTGAAATAAAGAACAGTTGGGAGAGTTTTATGCATCATCTCTACTATCATAGTAAAAATGTCATGGGAGGAGTGTTGATTTCGTGAGGGGTCTGAGGGGTTTCCCAAGAAGAAAACGTACCTCAGAACTGGCAGGGTCCTTGGCTTGTATGATGAAAAAGAATTTCAGCATGCTCCAGTCAGAGACATAGACAGAAGTTTATTTAGCAAAGTCAGAAATACATACTCAAGGGAGAATGAGGGCTATCTCAAGAGGGAGATGCATTTGGGGGACCTATGGCTCTTCTTTTAAAGGAGAAATGGTGAAGGGAGGGTATGGAAAGGTATGTGAGGATGAGCTCAGTCTGGTAGACTCTAGGTAGTTTCTAGGGGTCTGGTCATCCTTGGAGTCCTCAGGCTGATTGAGGTCTTCGTTATCTGACCAACAGATTAGCTAGAGAGTCCCGTCCCCTAAATTATATGTTTCTCAAGATATGTTATCTGTGTTGTTAACAGTGCACAGGGCAATTGTAGATTTTATTTTGTCGTTGTTAATTCTAGGACCTACAGAATTTGGGAGAGAAAGGTCTCAGAGAGCTGCTTTGTGGAGTAAATATTTAGAAACTTTAGCACCATGATTTTGTATTGTTATATTTTATTTTTCCTTCCTATCTGTCTCCTTTCTACTTATTTCTTCTATCCTACAAGATCATGTGCATCTAATAGCTGTAGATAGGGATAGTGTAGTCTCACTGATTCTGTACACAAGCTAAATGTTCTTATATTGCCTTATGTTGTTAAAGTCTTATCTCCCGATATACCTGTATTGCTAGAAGGTAGTTAAGATTAATTGAGGACATGAGGATCAATGTAGTTAAGGTTAAATGAGGCCATGAGGATGGGACATTGATCTGATTAAAATATGACCTTTTAAAAAAGGAATATCTCTGTCTGTCTCTCTGTTCTGTGAGGACACAACCAGAAGTTGGCTGTCTACATTCCATATGAGAACCTGCACCCAAATCTGACCATGCTGGCACCCTTAGCTCACATTTCTAGCCTCCAGAAATATGAAAAAATAATCAAACTGCTGTTGCTTGGGATGAGTTTTGCTCTAGGTCACTTTTACTTCCTTATAATAATTTATCTCCTATTTTTAACCCAAAAACATTTTTTATAGTTTCATTGTCTCAGAGTTGTGGATTTGAGGGGGAGCATAGTTGATGGCAGTTAGCATGTGGTCATATTCCAGGGGTACACATTGTATAAACACCCTTGTTACTGATTATTGCAGTTCTCATAGGATATTATCTAGGTATGGTTTTGTTAAATCTCTTATCCAACCACCTAGAGTGATTGTTTACATTCCTATGTATTCTCTGCCTTTATTCTTGCCAAAGCCTCCTGAACCCCTGTGACCACCTTAACCGTTTCTTAGTCTTTATATATATGTATCATTATGTGATGCATGATGTGTGAATTGAGTGCTACAGATGTCAGAAATTAAAATTGGAATCAAAGAACTTGTGATTGCCCAGTGAATGGCTTCCATGTGACCCTCAAGTGCTCAGTGACTAACAATTGACAAAAGTGCTGTAGCTTGTGAATTTGTTGTTATTAAATAAATTCTGACATTGCAAAAAGACTTAAATTTGTCTGGTCTATGTTAATGGCATAGCTCACTCATGACAGTTCCTTTTTTGTTCTAAGGCAAATTTGAAATCAATTGGAAAATTCAATTATTCACATCAAATCTAAAGATTTAGTTTTGAAATGAATCAGAAAGATAAATATATTCCTTAATAGCATACCATGAAGAATACATAGGAATGTAAACAATCACTATAGGTGGTTGGATAAGAGATTTAACAAAAGATTTCAGCAGAGCTGTCAAGGCAGGGTTTCAAAGTGTCACCTTGAAATGTCACCTTGAGATGTCAGATTGTAGTGGGCCATACTTTGTTATCAGGGGCTAGAGAAACCTTGCTGAGATGAAGCCCAGAGAGGGTTCATCCTGTGGCAAAATTTTCCTGGGTGAAGCTCATGATGAGTAACCAGAGTACCAGTGTCTAGTCCTGGGTACTCACTCTTTTGTGGGTCTCAGATGAGGAGGTTATGTCTGGTGAGGTTGATTTGGAATGACCAAGTACTGACTTAGTTTGATAAGATGGCTCAAATAATTTATTTTTCAATTTGTGCTTATTGTTGTGTTGTGCAGATGGTTACTTGTACGTACAAGGTGTAGAGTTTTTCTGCCTTGAAATTTGTATGCAGAATGAAATAATTCACGGAAAGCGACTTCTTTACACAATTACAGAATGTTTAGATTCTCATTTGATTATCTGAATTAGCAACTTAAAACAAAGGGATTTGCATAAAATACTCATTACTTAATGTTTACATAGGTTTAGTTCATGAAAACTCATATCATGATTGTGTTTTTTCCAACTACAAGATGGGTCATAAAATAGAATTTACATAAAAAACTCTTCAATATTATTCATGTAGACTTGACTTTTTTGCATGTGTGGTACTGGGGAATGAATTCAGAGGCATTCTACCTTTGAGCTACACCCCCAGCCCAATTTTATTTCTTATTTGCAAACAGTGTCTCACTAGGTTGATGAGAGTCTCACTACTTGCTGAGGCTGTCTTTGAACCTGTGATCCTCCTGTCTCAGCCTCCTAAGGACTGGGATTACAGCATGCTCCACCATGCCCAGCTAGACTTGAATTTTAAAAATTATATCATGTTTATATGTCAAACACCAGATTTATGATAATTGTAATCTAATATCTTACAGAAAAGATGAGCAATTTATGTCAATAATTTATTTTTTTCTATCTTAAACGAGGAATATAGAATTACAAATTAAATGATTCTGAATGCTGTTTCTAGCATAGTTCAGGACAAATAAACTGCCATCTGTTCCTTTAATTATTATTATAAAATTAGATATACAGTACATTTTGTTTTTAAATCAGAATTAAGTTATTTGTAAGACATTTTTAAGGATATTTTATGGACTGAAAATGTATGCATGAGAAGCAATAATAAACAATAAGTGACTTAATACAGGAAAAATTATTTTTTATCCCTTGATTCTATAATAAAAAGAAAAAATATCTAATAATGTAAACATTTCATATTCAATAATATAAAACAGAAACTAAAGGTAATAGTTATTAACATCTTCCTAAATTATAAAAAGAATATATTTACATATTCTTCCTTCAATGATTTATAAAAGTATTTACTATTGATATTTGTTTAAATAGTACAAAATAACAAATACTAATGAAAAACTGGATGAGGAAATTTATGTAAACTATGCACAATATGATGGGAACAGTGGTGCACACCTGTAATCTCAGTACTTACGAAGCTGAGACAGGAGGATCACAAGTTTGAGTACAGCTTCTGAAAAACTCTGTTTCAAATAAGAAGTAGGGCTGATGATGTGTCTCAGATGCGGAATGCCCTTGAGTTCAATCTCTAATTCCACAGATAAAACAATGCACACTAATCTGAAAATTTGTTAATAAATGCCTTCATATATTTCATTTTTGCTACAGAGAATTTCCACTATCTTCAGACATATTTCAGCCTTATAAAATGAAAACTGAAACCAACATTCAGATAATATAAAGTTGAAAATTATATAAACAATGTAATTTTCAATGATTTAGTACCTAAAATAAACTTTCACATTTCTAATCTTTTCATCTCAATGCCTAAATTGTTCTATATATGATTGTAATGTTTTTCTAGGCATTTGTCATATATATTTTGTTTACACACATAGATAACAGTATTTTGGTGTTTAATAACTTCTCTCTCTCTATTTTATATAAAGTATACTGCCTGTGATTTTACATGCTTCTATGCATGTCTATGCACATAGATGTATACTTGTGTGTATCCACATGTGTGTGTATATGTCTGTATGTACATGTGAGTATCTTTACAGTTAAGCACATTGTTTACATGTTTTAATTCCCTGTAACTACAAGGTTCTCATGGGAGAAAAATAAAAATAGTCCCTCATTACAAATAGATCAACAATATCTGTTCCCTTTTTGCCCAAGTGCAAAGACTTCAATTTAGCCTTAACATGTCTGTTGCAGCCTCCCTTTGGCATTCTGGTTAAACTCTCTCAAGAAGTATAACTGTAGGAAAGAGATTATAGGTGGACTTTTGTTGTTGCGTTGGTGATTGAACCAGGGGCATTCTACCTCAGAGCTATACCCCCAGACCAATTTTATTTTTTTTATGGAAACAGGGTCTCACTAAGTTGTTGAGAGCCTCACTAAATTGCTGAGGCTGGCTTTGAACTTATAATACTCCTATCTCAGCTTCCCAAGTACTGGGACTACAGTCATGTGTCACCATGCCCAGCTACAGGTGGACTTTGAATGCAAAATTCATCACATGTGTTCTACAAATAGTACAATTTTTAAATGAGCCAGAAATTATATGAAAAATATTATTTTGTGATATGGAAATATAATGTCTCAGTAAGAGCACATTCTTCAATAAATCGAAAGAGATGGATGAAATTAGGGAATCCATTATTCATTCAGAAGGAAAGTTACATGCAGTATTCTTTGGTGCTATGAATGTCTGAGCACCAACCCCTCTCTTGCAGCAGTAATTTCTCCAGAATTATGGCCCTGTGATTCAAATGCCACTTTCTGTCACAATCTAAACTTTATTTCAACCTAAGCATTTTAATCTTACATATTATATTTGAAACCAAAATTGAGATAAGTAAATATTTAATGTGAGTAGTTTTTGGAATCCCACATATTTCATTACTTTAGCTAGAGTTTTGTATTTGAATTTTTTGTTGATTCAAAAAGATATATCAGAAATTTCAAAGACAAACAAGTATTAATTCATTAATATAAAGTCATTCAAATTTTTAAAAGAATCATATTATATATGTCCAATTTTATGATACGGAATTATAGAAATATAATTATGTGATATTATTACATAATTAAATACTTTTCAAATATATTTGCATATAAAGACAGATGTTGAATATTTAATTTTACATCTGTTTAATATTTACTTATTACTCTTGCAACATTTTTTTTATTTTACTATTTTTTTTTAGAATTTTAAAATAAGCCAGACTTGTATAAGGTTATACAAATTAATTAATATTTATTATTAATTTAATGTATGTAAGTCAGAACAGAACATGTTTTTCAAGGGTAATTTATTTCACTTATAATTATTATGTATGTAGATTAGTTTACTTGAAATGCTAGGCAACAAAAATCATATAATGAAATAAAAGGAATACAAATAAAAAAAATACAGCAAAGCAACAGGATGCAACATACAAAAAACACTAGCTTTTCTGTATACCAATAATAAATTAATTGAAGAATAAATCAGGAAAACAATACCACTCATAGTAACCTAAAAATAAAATAAAATAAAATACCTGTGAATAAATCGAACTGAGGAAAAAAAAAGAACTCTCCAATGAAAATTATAGAACATGTAAGAAAGAATTTGAAAAATACACTAGAAGATGGAAAGACCTCCTGTATTCATGGATAGTTAAAATAAATGTTGTCAGAGTTCCCAGAATATCAAAAGCAATCTAGAGATACAATGCAATTCCCATCAAAATATCAGTGACATTCTTCGCAAAACTAGAAAAGAGTCCTAAAATTTTTATGAAAGAATGAAAAAATGCAGAATAGTCAAAGTAATTCTAAGCAAAATAAGCAAAGATGAAGGTAACATGATTCCCACCTTTAAATTATGCTGCATAGGTATAGTAACAAAAACAGTGTGAAACAAACATAAAAATAGACTCATGCACCATTGAAGTCAAATAGAAGACCTAGAGACAAATCTACACAGATATAGCCATTTGGGTCTTGATAACATAAAAATAGATTGGAGAAAAGACAATCTTTTAAACAAATGGTGCTAGGAAAACTGGATATCCATATATAGAAGGATGAATCTAGATTCCTATCAATCACTCACCCTGTAAAAATTCATCTGAAAATGGATCAAAACCAAAAATTAGATAACAAACCTTGAAAATACTAGAAGAAAATTTAAGACCAACTTTCCAACCTACAAGTGCAAGCAACAGTTTTCTCAGGAAACAAAACCAAGAATCAATAAATGTGATGGCATGATATTCAAAGCTTCTGCACAGAAAGGAAAACAAGAGCATGAGGAGAGAACCCACAGACTATGTGAAAATCTTTAGCAGCTACTCTTCTGACAGAGGATTAGTATCCAGAATATATAAAGAACTCAAGAAATTTGCCACAAAATAAACAAGCAACCCTATCAATAAATGGTCAAATGAACTTATCAAATACTTCTCAAAAGAAAAAAAAATACAAATTGCCAGAAAATATACTTTAAAGATGTTTAATCTCTTCAGCAATAGGAAATCTATATCAAAACTGCAATGAAGTTTTATCTCACTCCAGTTAGAATGGCAGTCATCAAGAATCCAAGCAATAGGAAAAACTGATTAGGATGTGAGGAAAAAAGGAACTCTTGTACACTGTTGGTGGGATTATAATCCACTATGGAAATCAGTATGGAAGTTTCTCACCAACCTAGGAATGATACAATGAAATAAAAGAATACAAATAAGAAAACAAATACAGCCATGAAGTAGGATGCAACATACTAAAACCACTAACTTTTCTATATACCAATAATAAATTAACTGAAAAATAAATTAGGAAAACAATACCATTCACAATAACCTCAAAAATAAAATGAAATATCTATGAATAAATAAAACTGAGGAAACAAAATAATTCTCCAATGAACTCCACCATATGACCCAGCTACACCACTCCTTGGCATTTGTTGAAAAGAATTAAAGACAGCATATATAGTGATCCATGCATACCCATATTTGTAGCAAAGCAATTCACAATAGCAACATATGGAACCAGCCTAAGTGTCTATCAATGAACAAATGGATAAAGAAAATGTGTTATATATACAAATGAAATTTCATTAGCCATAAAGAAGATTGGAATTGTCATTTTCAGGAAAATGGATAAAACTTGAGAGCACTATGTTAAGCAAAAGAAACCATATTCATAAAGAGAAAATATGGAAAAAAGGGGCAGGGGAATCTCATGAAAAGAGAAGGAAGACTTCAGTAAAGAAAGAAAATCAATTGGAGGACGAGGGAAAGAAAAGGGTGAAATACTGAGAAATGAATCTGACCAAATTATGTCATGTGCATGCACAAAAATATAACAAAAATCCCACTGCTATATATTGTGTGATGTACTTATAATGAAAAATATATAAATCATTGAACAATTAGAAAAGAAAATAAATATATTGTATCAGTCCTAGAGGTTAAAAGTCATGAGATTGTTATAAAACATTGAATCTCATCTTCTGTAATATATATAGATATATATATCTATATATAGTATCTCTCTTTATATATATATTCTCATATTCTCTCTCTATTCTCT
>PVJS01060998.1:0-11100 GCA_004027185.1 Glis glis | reverse complement strand
TTTTTTTTTTTTTTTTGCAGTACCGGGGATTGAACCCAGGGGCATTCTACCTCCGAGCTACACCCCCGGCCCTATTTTTTATACTTTATTTTGAAACCGGGTCTCACGAAGTTGTGGAGGGCCTCACTAAACAGCTGAGGCTGGCGGCGAACCTGGATCACAAGTACTGGGATTACAAGTGTGTGCCACCATGCCCGGCTTGATTTTGGCTTTCTTAAAGTGGGAAAACTTACAAGTAAATAGCACTCACTTTGTGGACATATATAAAACTCTATATGCCCTATTGCAGGGCACAGCCATGTAATGAAGAGCTGGAGATTCACAACCTAAATACCCCCCTCAATGTATCCTCTTGAGCAATCCATTGGAGCGGGGTTAGAGTTCTGCAACAAAAGCAGACACCGCATTCTAGCTGCAAGGTATGTCAGGATCCTTCTGCAATGGCAATAAAGTTTTGGGACCTGAACACCCTGCAGTGCCAAAACCATAAATTAGGTCTTGATAGAGGGTGTTTGTGTGTATGTATAAGATTTTCAGTTCTACCAGAACCAAATAAGTTTTAATTAGGGATTTTTATCATTTTTCTGGTTTAAGACTGTCTGAAAAAGATGGGTTTAATTCTTATTCTATAAAAGTATTAATATGTATATGCCCTAGATATTTTGGGATACGTCCCTTATTCTTTTCCAAAGTATTTAACTGACATAATCAAATGTGACTTAATTTATGCCATGGTAATACTTCTCAAATGTGCATAAATTTACAAACCAGAAAAAAAAGCTTTATAAAGACCATGTGTCCTAGTTTCTCAGTTCAGAAAGTATGATGGCTGTGTTTCTAGCAGCAAGCTCGGTGAAGCTCAAGGTTAAAAACATGCAGCTTCTCTGGTATGAACCCATGCTTTCAAATGTGCATCCCGATGGTTTCCAAAATGGGAAAGCACCTTGAAGAAAGAAACTGCCTCCAATCTGGGTTCTGCCTTCAACCTGGAATCTATAACGAGTAGGACAGGGGTGACAGTGACAATGCCATGCTTCGTGCATGTCACAGGCAGGTCCCAGGGGAAGGTAAAGTCCACGAATATGTGATGTTCATGAGTCTATAAACATAGTCTTTGTTACCTCAAGTTAAGTTCTAATTTTCAAACACTGTTTTCCTCCCATGAAGTTTCTGTCAACTGCAGAAACATATAGTTATTACTGCTTCTGACTTGATGCTGTTTCTTTAAAAAGAACAGGGAGAGTGTATCAGTTACTTTTTATTGCCTATGAGTTCCCAGTGCACCCTTCTTCTATATGTTCTGGGATACTCTTTTTTTTTTTTTGTGGTACTGGGGATTGAACCCAGGGGCATTCTACCTCTAAGCTACACCCCCCAGTCCTATTTTTTATTCTTTATTTTGAAACAGGGTCTCACTAAGTTGCGGAGGGCCTCACCAAGTAGCTCAGGCTGGCAGCGAACCCAGATCCTAGTCTCAGCCTCCCAAGTACTGGAATTACAAGCGTGCGCCACCATGCCTGGCTTGGGATATTCTTTTATCATAGGAAAAAAACCCTAGATTAATCTGAAACAAGACCAAGGACTAAGAAATGTGGACCACAAGAACAAAGTAGGATGAACTAGATTGTTAAAAACATGAACTCGAATGACAGAGCCACAGAGGGTGAAACCAACTTTGGAAAGAAACAACCATGATATTACTGTGTGAGGAAAGGAAGGAAAGTAGGGGAAAAGGTACTGCTCAACTTACAGCTCTGCTCACATGTCCAATTACTGAGATTAACCCCTGAAACTTCCTCCCATGAGAGGGGGTCGCCGGGGTCTGGACATACTGTGTGTACCTCCAACCCCAGCCTCAGCCTTTCTTGTCATGCTAATATTGTTATTCTCAGTAATCAGGTAAAGTGAACACCAGGGTAGTCTTACAGAGACAGGAAAAAATTGCAAAGAAAGGACTGGGAGAGCAAGCTGAAGCCTGGCCAGCATGGCCGTGGTCAGAGGGCAGGACTCAGGGTTAGAATGAAAACAAGAACAATAATAAAAGTCAGCGTTATTTTGAACATGTGTTAACTATTCATTTCGGCTAGTCACATATTAAGTGCTTACTCATGTATTAATTTCTTTTTTTTTTTTTTTTGCGGTACCGGGGATTGAACCCAGGGGCGTTCTACCTCTTCACTACACCCCTGGCCCTATTTTTTTATACTTTATTTTGAAACCGGGTCTCACGAAGTTGTGGAGGGCCTCACTAAGTAGAGAGAGAGAGAGAGAGAGAGGGAGAGAGAAAGAGAGAGAGCTGAGGCTGGCCGCGAACCCGGATCCTCCAGTCTCCGCCTCCCAAAGTACTGGGATTACAAGCGTGCGCCACCACGCCCGGCCTAATTTCATTTTATCTTCACTAAATCCTACAATTAAAATTATTAACCTGATTCTACAAATGGGGAGTTTGAGGTTTAAAGAATTACATAATCCAATTTGTCTGAGCTTACAGGCAGCAAGGGGTGGAGACTAAAATTGAATCTGTTTCTGTCTGAGTCTAGAGCCTGCACTTTTAATGGAATATCACACAACATCTACCCGTGAGTACTTCACACTCATTCTCTCAGTTAAATAGACAGAATGAAGTGCAGACACCAAAAGCCCATACGCTGAGCAGCACGAGGACATGGGGTCCACGCGGTTTAGTTGCTTGCCTGGGTAACAAAGCGAGCATGGGGCTGGAGAGTTTTACTCCGGCCAAGTCACCATAATACCAAATGGTTAGAGGAAGAAACTGACTTTCTCCATCTGTAAAATGGAAAATCCAGATAATCTCAGCTCACCTGTAAAGCCTGTGAGAAATGATCAAAATTTCACAGCTGGAAGTTCCCTGGGAACAAATTTTGGCTGGAATTTCGGAATGCAGTATCTTCAGACTGAGCTTTTGAGCAATGGTATGGACTAACTCCCAGCCTGTGGAATTCTCCTCTTCTCAGAAACGACCAGAAGTGGAGAACGTTGCCTGATGCCTCTGTTGGAGATGCAGCAGGAGCGGGAACACGTGCCCGTTAAGGCCCCTTTTAATCCTGAAAGGCTCTCATTCTCTGACTGATACAGTGTTGGATTGGTAAGCTAACTGAGAGGGACAAAGGCTTCTAGGAATTCAAGACGTATTCCCATCTGTCACCTGTGTTTCCTGTGAAGCCACATGGAAATGACCTTGGGACAGGCCTTCCTAGGGCCCACGGTGCCCAGATACTTGTTTGCAGATCTTAGGCTCCATTTCTGAGCCAGTCCCGAGCCAAGTCTTTGGCTCACTATGTAGTTGAGATAAAAATGATCCTATATTCTAACACTAGAGAATAAGGCCATAAAAGTGAACTTTGAAGAAGGCTGCCAAGCAGCCACAGATCGGGCAGTCTCAAAACCAAACCAAAAAAGTGAAAAGCAGTGTCGAGCTCACACAGACTGATACTGTTTAAAGCAGCCTTCTGGGGTCACAGACTACAAGCATTTAAGTCTTGCTCTCATTGCCATTTCAATCACTGTGCTCAAAGCCAAGCTCGAATGAGCCAGTGCGATTCATCAGCAGAACCAGGCTACTGCGGTTCCAAAACAAAGACGATATTCATTGGCCATGTGGTTACTCAGAAAGCTATCTACACAGCAGGTTCCCTGGCAATTCTGGATACATATGTCTTTTTCAGACTGCTGTTCTTGGCTGGTTTTCTGAAAGTAAAGAGTACAAGACCTCATTATATTCCAAAGTACAAATGAATTCAGTCTCAACATACTTTAAACCTGGCTTTACAGGAAAAATAAGAAGTTGAAACAAAAATAGTGTGCCCTGTCAAGAACAATTCAGGACAGTCTTCTCACCAGAAACGGCTCAGCATGATTACCTCAGTAAAGACCCATTAACATGCAACTGGTGTTTATCCTGGCTAACTCCCAGGTATTCACATGGCACAGTCGGCCAGAGGCCGGAACACTATAATCATAACTTCCATTCATCCTTCTAGCACAGGAGTAGGAAAAGAAAAAGGGTTAAAAAGCAAACAAGCATGGAGATTGTCCAGCAAGGTGGCAGGAAGGTGCTGAGGGCACACAGTCTGAGGGCTAAAATTCTGGCTTAATTCAACAGGCCAACAACAACAACAGCAAACAGGAAGTCTTAGCCCCAAAACCACTCTCACTGACAAGAAGAAGCCTGGCTTAGTAGGAGTCACGAGCAAGCATCCCAACTCCAACCAAAACACTAAGTGCCAAATAGAGACACCGGTGAAGTCAACCAAAATGATATAATGTGATAGACTATTATGTTACCATAAAGTGGTTAGATAATATAAGTGTTTTTAATTAATAAGAAAATGTTCAAGATAAGTGAAAAAATCAAGATATACATGCAGAATGATCTCAGCTGTGTAAAATAATATATAAATACAAAGAACTGGAAGGAAACAGGTTAAAATGTACATTATGATTATTGCAGGGGTTGGTAGAATTATAGGAAACATTTTCTTCTGTAAGCTTTATATAATGGACACATATTCTTTTTACAATTAGTAGGGGAAAATAGCATTGGAACATCCTAGAAGAGTAAACCAAACCCCCCCCCAAAAAAGAAGAAGAAAGAAAGAAAATAACATTTACTAAGTGTTTGCTGCAGGCCAGGCAGGGACTCCTAACTGCTTTGAGCTCATGTGATACTCACAACAGCCCTAGGATGTGTGATTTTATCCATGTTTGACAGATAAGAAAATTGAGGGTTAGATAGGTGACTTAGCAGGTTAGGAAGATGGGCTGTGAGCCCTACAGAAACACCCCAATGGTTTGAACCACTGTGTAATTTGCCTCTCAACCACAATGGCAGAATCTGTCTCCCTGCTACAAGCCTGACTAAAAAAAAGCCTCTGTGATAAAATCTACTTTAAAAGGCATTGTAATAATTCAGGAGGAATGTACCAAGGTACTAAGATACTCAGGTAAATTGTCAAACCAGAGGAACTAAAAACACCTCTAACTGAAGCTATAAGCAGAATCAGTATCATAGAGCAAGGCATCACTGTGGTTGAAAATACACTGACTCAATAAATTCAACCCACAGAGAAATGCCACAATATGAAAAAGCCAGAAATAATTGTCAAAGAAAGACCCCAGATATCCACTTAACAAACTGCCAGGAAAAAATAAAAACACTTAAAGATACAATTACTAGGAGTTGGACAGAAAGGATCTGAATTTGCCCCCCAAAAAGTCCCCAAGCAACAAGAGGCATGGACCACTGGCGACTAGAGAATAGGAAGAAACTTAAGAGAAAAATCAAAAGCATTGTATTTGATGCCAAATTATATAATCTGCAACCAGCCGAGGAGGCCCTCCTTGCTTTTTTTTTTTTTTTCAGCCCAGCACTGAAGGCCTTTTGGTTAGAAATAATCAATTTTGCTTGGCAGAAAGGCATCAAGACACACAAGTATTCTGGATCAAATTTCGTAGAATCAGCCTATTTGAGATGCATTAAAGTCAATGCCAAAACCAATATGGTATTCTGTTCACAGTTCCTTTCTAGAGGTTTTAAAAGTACAAAATTATTGAAGAGTCGGAAGTGGAAACTTTCTACCTGTAAAAACAAGCCACTTTTAGATACAGAAGCTATCAAGATTTGGTAACTCCAAATTAACCAAGTAGTTTAAGTCTTTGGTTATTAGCAAAAGTAGCTCCCTGTTTAGGAAAACATAAAGCTGGACTGCCACCTTACTCTTCACACCAAGACAAAAGCCACTCCTTGCTTTAAAAAATACTGAAAAAGGAGCCGGGCATGGTGACACACGCTTGTAATCCTAGTACTTGGGAGGCTAAAACCGGAGGATCTGGGTTCGCAGCCAGACTCAGCTGCTTAGTGAGGCCCTCTGCAACTTAGTGAGACCCTGTTTCAAAATAAAGAATAAAAAATTGGGCTGGGGGTGTAGCTCAGAGGTAGAATGCCCTTGGGTTCAACCCCTGATACTGCAAATAAATAAATAAATAAATAAATAAATAAATAAATAAATAAATAAAAAAAACTGAAAAAGGAAAAAAACTAAAACAAAGGGTTAATATTTTTATATCTTTTGAAAAACTTTCCTAAATAAGACATAATTTTATACTTCCAGAAACCACAAGGAAAAGTTAGTAATACAAAATATATGAAAATAAAAAATGTCTGAATAGTTAGACAGTATAAACAAAGGTTTAAAAAGTGGAGAAAAGATCTTTATCTCATGTTAAAAGGTTCATAATCTTATCTGACATATAACTTGAAAATCAATAAGAAAAATAAGAATCCCAATGAAAATTAGATAAATAACACAAACTGGCAATTCACACACCAAAAACAATAGGGGAATATGACTATATGTATCACAAGTTCAAATTTATAAATAGTTTGACCAGATAATTTTATTTGCAAGAGCTAATTCTAAGGACAGAGTAAAGATATCCATTAAAACAACGTTTATTTGTGGTTTTTTTTGTGTGTATGTGGTACTGGGGATGGAACCCAGGAGCATTCTACCAGCAAGCTACACCCCAGCCTGATTTTATTCTTTTTTTTATATTCATTTATTGGTGCACTGTAATTTTACATTTTGATACACATCAGGGTAGCAGCATCATACATGCACACATTGCTCATTTAGCCCTCCCTCAAATCCCACCCTATTTCCCCCCCTTCCCTCCCTTTCATGCTCAGCATACTGATTGAGTCTTATAAGTCTGTGTATATACATCATTATTCTTTTATTTTGAAACAGAGTCTCACTAAGTTGCAGGGGGCCTAAGTTGCTAAGGTTGGCCATGAACCTGCGATCTCCTGTCTCAACCTCTCAAGTACTGGGATTACAAACCACACCGGCTTAAAACAATGTTTATTAATATTAAAAAGCTGGAGGTGACCTAAAATGTTCATGAATTGGGGATTAGTTATATCAGAGGTCACAAATATAAATGTTTTTAGAGGTTGATACAGGCAACAGAAATAAGCTCAACCAGCCAGTTATAAAACAATACGTAGGAGGTGGTGAGATTTGTGGTGAACTAGAGAGCTCCTACCCATTTCAGTAAATCAGATTACACAAATTATATGTGCCAAGGACTAACTGGCTCTCCCTTCCCAGCCCCCACACACCCTGGGTTGGATGTGTCATCTACAGCAGCCACAGGACAAGCGCTGCTGCAGGTTCTCTCTGCATCCAGCCCTGAAGGATCCCTTTACTTTGAAGTCTCAGTGCTCATCTTTCTAGCACATTTGAGTAGCTATAAGAGTTCACTGATACTGCGTCACAGACTCTCAGGACTGGACCAAACCTTAAAGGTCATCTTTAAGGTCATCACAAAACTTCCCTTGAGGTTGCAGTCTTTCAGCCCGATGAAGAAGGTAGAGAGGGGAGGGGAAAGAAATGGAGAGTGACAGAGAAGGTTAGAAGTCAGGGAATGAGGACTAGGCTAGGCTTTCTGGTAGATTTTCACTTTCTATATGGGGAAAAAAAATAACCCAAAACCACAAAAACCTGAGATGGGAGGAGAGGTGGTAAGAATGAAAAATGGTAAAATCCTGCACATCATGTAGCTCCCACATAACTGAACACACGACTCAGATACCATGAACTCAAGCACCATTCTCAAAGAAGTGCTGAATTCATAGTACCACTGCTAAACGTCCCTTCAGCAATGAACTCCTGGGTACCTGTTACTCTCACCAACCAGGCTGGCACGGGGAAGAGTTGCCACGGATTACGTGACAGATTGTATATGGTATTTTTATTGCAAGATCTTAATTCATCCCAGGAACTGTTTTAAATTAATCCTAGAACGGTTGTAGTTTATAATTACAGCCTCAGCAGCACTTCCAAAAGTGGAAAACCTCTACTTGAATCTGGAATGGAACGCTTCTTCCAACGTGTGAAAATAACCTTATGCTGGGTCCTGCCTTATCTGGGAATAGGAGCACTTGGGAGAAGAAAGCTAATTTCCTGACTTTACTTCATTTTAAACACCCCTCCCTTAAGATATTTTAAACTCAAACTAGATGCATCCATGTCTGAAGCTACAAAAACCTAGAATAGCTTTTATTATGATTTTCCTAAAGAGCAGCTGGATGTGAGTGGTGGGGCTGAGCGGGTCTGAGCCCCTCTCCGGCAGCAGCCGCCTCTGCACCCCGTGTTGTGTACAAGAGGACTCAGCCACACAGACGGGCGCTCGTGACAGCTGAGGGCTCCCAGGCAGCTCTCAGTGTGTCTGTCTCTCCCCCCACCCCGCACACACACACACACTTACTGAGCTATTTTACACTAACAACGTTATCATCAAGATTAAAACCATTTTTAAAAAGAATATCAACGTGGGAATTGCCCTGCCTCCTATGTTCACTTTACTCTTTTGAGTGGCAAAGCCTTTCCTTGCATTTTAAAAGGGCAGGGGAAAACCTTAGAAATACCAAGCAACCCTCACCTGCATTCCACAGGCTTAGCTCTTCCAGGCTCCTGTAACTCTAGGACAGGTATGTATTAGCTCCATTTATTTAATTAATTAATTTAATTAATTCATTTATTTTTGGTACTTGGGATTGAACCCAGGGGGGCATTCTACCTCCGAGCTACACCCCCAGCCCTACTTTTTATTCTTTATTTGGAAACAGGGCCTCACTAAGTTGTGAAGGGCCTCACTAAGTAGCTGAGGCTGGCTGTGAACCTGCGATCCTCCTATACTTGTAATCCCCCAAGTACTGGGATTACAAGCATGTGCCACCATGCCTGGCTCCCATTTTAAAGATTAGCAAGCAAAGACCAAGAAAATTTGAGGGCTCTTGAAGACTTTTTAATCTCACTTTTAGCAGATGAAGAAACAGAGCCCTAGAAAGGTCAGTGGCCTGATTAAGGACATAAAACTCATTACTGTCAGAGCTAAGACCAAATTCCTGATTTACTGCTCTCTTTAACTATATGTAAGCCATCACTCTGGAAGGAAGCCAGATATTAATAATAGAGTAGGAAAGCAGGCACTTTGCTAAATGTTTAATATGCTTTATCCAACTTCAATCTAGGGGATTCCCAAAAGTGCAGCTCCACTCAATGTTGTCTCCTCAAATTTTACCAAAGAAGGGAGAAAAACCCTAAATGCCACATCTGTCAAATTTATAGTCCAAATAACATGTTTCTATACACAAAGATTAACAGGATATTACAAAATAAAAATCTGAAAAGAATGCACAGTGGGCTCAAATGACAATCGAATAACTCGATCTGAGTACCCGTGTTATTGCTATATGCCGAGCACTGGGCACATTAGAGGAAGAAGGCACGCAGCATTTGAATTAGACATGTTCACCATCAGCACATACATGAAACTGCCTATGCAAACAAGTGTGTGCTAGTCTAAGAAAAGTGCTGGTCTTGACACCAGCACTTAAATCTGGATTTAAGGCCTATCTCCATCACTTATTAATTATGTGCTGAGACATGTCCCCCAGCATCTCCTAGCCTCGCTGCCAAACGAACAAGGATAAGATGTATTGTGCGTCTTACATGAGAAGATAGTGTGAGAAGCAGGCGGAACAAAACATTTACAGGGTCCTACACAAAATCAGCATTCAACAACTGATATTTTCATCACAAATTCTACAACCTAGTTTTTTTTTTTTTTGTACTGAGAATTGAACTCAGGGGCATTCTACCTCTGAGCTACACCCCCAGCCCTATTTTTATTTTTATTTTGAAATAGGGTCTTGCTGAATCACTGAGGCTGGTCTCGAACCTGCGATCCTCCTGTCTCAGCCTCTCAAGTACTGGTGTTACAGATATGCACCACCACACCCATCTACAACCTAGTTTTAAGACAGCAAGTGTCTTAAAACTTGCTGTCTTATGGTGTATGGTGGTGCACCATAAGATAATTAAGATAGCAAGTGTCCCTACATATAAAACATAAAATAAGACAAGAAAATGAGCAACCAAGATGAAGATTATGAAAAATAATCAGTATCTATTACTGGTGTAAAAAAACAAATTAAGAGAAAAGCCCAAATGCTTAGACAATAGATAAGATAGTGTGAGAAGAAAAACTCAGGTACAAGTACCTGAATGAGACCGACAGGCACACGGGGACAGAGAACACGTCAAGTGTTCGCTGCAGCCACTGAAGACTCCTCTACAACAGACACCTTTGTTTTCACAAAGGTTATATCTGGTCAAAACCAAACATGTTCTTAAAATAATAATGTCTTTTTAGTTAGCATGACATTTTCTGACAACAACATAATTATTGCAAAACCCATGGTTACAAAGCAAACAGTAAAGAATAACAGAAGGTAAAAATTAAATTGTTCCAACATGGGAATTATTTACCTAAACAATGAAATGCAAAACTTGCCAATCGGCACTGTGTTCTGAATAAGCATGAACAAAACATTTTGAGTTAATGATAAATATTCTTCTAATGTCACAAACCTAAAACCACTCTCCTTGGTTACTCCAGTCTGCGTCACATATTATTTTACAAAGGACTGTTTTTCCTGGCTTGTAACATTAGCTACGTTCCTCCTCTGTGTGCAATGTTGTCTGCTGTTGTCTCCTACCTACCACTGGGGATTGAACCCGCGGGCTCTCTACCTCCGAGCTACATCCCCAGCCCTTATTTTTTATTTTGAAACAAGGTCTAACTAAGTTGCTGAGGGTCTCACTAAGTTGCTGAGGCTGGCCTCTAACCTTCGATCCTCCTGTCTCAGCCTCCCAAGTACTGGGATTACAGGCGTGTGCCATCAGGCACTGCTTGTTGTTATCTTCATCTGAAAAAACATTCAAGAGAGTCAATAGAGTCAGGGATTTAGATTCTAGTCCTGATTCTGGCACTATGTAAGAAAGTTGTCTTTAAAAACATTTCTGAAGCCGGGCGTGGTGGCGCACGCTTGTAATCCCAGTACTTTGGGAGGCAGAGACCGGAGGATCCGGGTTCGCGGCCAACCTCAGTGCGCATGAGCGCGCGCAATTGATCTCTCTCTCTCTCTCTCTCTCTCTCTCTCTCTCCTTAGTGAGGCCCTCTGCAACTTCATGAGACCCGGTTTCAAAAATAAAGCATAAAAAAATAGGG
>PVJS01060997.1:0-11101 GCA_004027185.1 Glis glis | reverse complement strand
TATTCTTAGTGTCTTACTAATATCGCTTAGCATGATGTTCTCTAGTTCTCTCCATTTCCCTGCAAATGATGTGATTTTGTTCTTCTTTGTGGCTGCGTAAAATTCCATTGTGTACATATCCCATAGTTTTGTGATCCATTCATCTGTTGATGGACACCTTGGCTGGTTCCAAAGTTTGGCAATTGTGAATTGTGCAGCTTAAATACTGTTCAACATAACGTTTGTGATGTGTCCCCTTACTTGCTAGCCACGGGCCGTCTTTTTTTTGTTTTTTGCGGTACCGGGGATTGAACGCAGGGACGTTCTACCTCCGTGCTACGCCCCCGCCCTATTTTTTATACTTTATTTTGAAACCGTGTCTCACGAAGTTGCGGAGGGCCTCTAAGGAGAGAGACAGAGAGAGAGAGAGAGAGACAGGGAGAGAGAGAACGAGAGAGCTGAGGCTGGCCGCGAACCCGGATCCTCCAGTCTCCGCCTCCCAAAGTACTGGGATTACAAGCGTGTGCCACCACGCCTGGAGCCACGGGCCTTCTCAAGTTCCTCATTTCAATCACGACAACGGTACTGAAAGAGAAGCAGTCACCTTCTTTATTTTTAAGCAATTCTCTTTCAATCAACTTTTAATTATCCTAAAGGAGGAAACCAGTGATGCAGATAATCCCCAAATCTCTTTTTGGAATGCATTAGATGATGACTTTTTTATAGTAGTTTGCTTCCTAATTATGTTTCGATTAGGTTTATATTACAGTTATTGAGAATCCCCTTAGCAGAGAGCACAGCAGATCAGGCCATCCGTGAACACCGAGCCATGCACTGAGACTGACTAGGACCGACCCAGACCTTAATCTAGGACCAACTATTAAAAATGCATTGTGCTAAGCACCTTGAGGTACGCAAGGCCATCGCAGATGTTTAGGGTTCGAAGGTTATCCAATGATCATTACTGAGAATCTATTAGAAGGCAGATACTTTTCTACAGATGCAGAAAAGACATAAAGGAGGGAGAAGACATCGTCTTATGCAATAAAGAATGAAATATAAGCTTCGAATTTCAGGAGCTCCCTGCAAAGACAGCAAGTTCTTCATGTGTGACTTTTAGCAACACAAGGCAATTAATTAGTGCTAGATGATAAGTGGGTGAAGAAGATGCAGAAGGATTCTCTAGAGCAGCACCATCCAAAGAAAGTAATAAGAACCACATGTGTAAATTTGGAATTTCTAGTCATCAGTATAAAAAAATAAAAAATAAATAGGTGTGCTTGATTTTAATAATACATTTTATTCAACCCCATACATTTAAAATATTATTTCAACATGTCATCAATATAAAGATTATGAGATATTTGACACTCTTCCTTTTTAGACTAAGTCTTCAAAATCCAGTGTGTATTTTATGCTTGGAGCACCTCTCAATTCAGACTAGTTTGTTTCAAGTCCTTCGTAGCCACATGTGGTAGAGGGTGTCATATTGGGAAGCATAGCTGGAGTGTCTTGCTTCTTACATTACAGCCTGGGGGTCAGCTGCATGGGCAGCATCTGGGAAACTATTAGAAATGCAGAATCTCAAGTTCCACTTCAGGCTTAATGAATCAAATCTTCATTTTAGAAAGATAGATGATTCCCATGCACATTAAGGCTTGAGACACACTGCTCTTGGATTTGAATGAGGATCTGGAGATGAAATGCTGAAGGAATGTTTGTTAGCCAACCCTGAGTGGGATGTGTGAGAGGTTAGAAGCAAAGGGTATATGAGTGGTTGGTTGTCAATAAGAAATTGGATAAAACCATTTTTAATCTAAGTGTCTGTTTCTCAATCTTCAAAATGAAACTAATCTTATCCATATTGCAGGACTTATGTTAAGATTAGAGATATATGAATAATCTTCTATGATGCCTGGTTCCTAGACCGGGAAGATTTTAAAAAATTCCATTACGATTAATAATAATCAGACAAAGACTCTATGCTGCTAGATTTTAAGTCTGAGGAAAATGCCTGAAAATATGAAATTGAGAAATTTGACCCAACAGGGATATTCGAAGAATGTCACTGCTGTCATATACGAGTATTCTGTGTTTGACAGGAGTTTCAAATGAGAGATAATGTCAGAGCAGTTTTACCCAAGGTAGGATGAGAGGGGGGTAGTCTTATGGGGACGAGGAAAGACAAGAATGAAACTGGCTGAGTGAAAGAGAGCACTAAACAGGAAAGGGAGTTAATTCTGGGATAATGGAAAGAGCCTGGTTTGTGGGTCTCAGGATCATAGGGTTCTAGTTTCAGCTCCGCCGTATTAATGAATTGTTTTCTTAACTCTAAAGTTTAATCTCCGTGGTTTCAGCTTCTGTGCTGACAAAACAGGAAGCTTTAAGATTTTCTTTTGTGAGTGTGTGTTGCTAGGGATTGAACCCAGGGGCATTATACCTCTGAGCTACACCCCCAGCCCTTCTTATTTCTTATTTGGAAACAGGGTCTCATTAAGTTGCTGAGAGCCTTGCTAAGTTGCTGAGGCTGGCCTTGAACCTGAGATCCTCCTGTCTTAGCCTCCCAAGTATTGGGATTAAAGGTGTGCATCACCGTGCCCAGCTTAAACAAGAAGCTTTAATATGTAAATCTCTTTGGACTTTTCAGTTGTATTTTTATTGATTTTTAAAATTTTATTTCATTTTTATTGTGATAAAATAACATTTGCAATTTTAACTATCTTCAAGTGTACAACTTAGTAATATCAAATAAATTTACAGTGGTGGGCAACTATCACCACCATCCATCTCCAGAAATTTTCATCTGCCCAAATGGAAACTGCATACCTGCCAGACAATATTCCCCATTTTTCCTCCTCACAGCCCCCGGCAACTGCCACTCTACTCTCTGACTCTATAAATTTGACTACTCTAGACACCTCATATAAGTGTAATCATATCATATGGTATTTTCCTTTTGTGCCTGGCTGATTTCACTTAGTAGGATGTCTTTTCATTCTTGTGGGCTGGGGATATAGGTCAGTGGTAAAGTGCTTGCCTCACATGCAGGAGGCCCTGGATTCAATCTTCAGCACTGTAAGGAAAAAAAAAAAAAAGGATTCATCCATGTTGTAGCATGTGCCTGTGCCAGAATTTCTTTCCTTTTAAGGCTAAATAATATTGTATGTATATGCTACATTATTTTGTCCATTCATCTGTCAAAATAAATTTGAGTTGTTTTCATTTTTCAGCTCTTATGAATAATGTTGTTATGAACATGGATACACAGATATCTATTTGTATCCCTGCTTTCAATTCCTTGGGATACAAACCCAGAAATGGAATGGCTAGATTGTATGACAGTTCAATATTTAAGATTTCTGAGAAACCACAACACTATTCCATAATTATTACGCTATTTTACATTCCCACAAGCAGTGCCTAAGGATGCCAATTTCTCCACATATTCGCCAGCACTTGTTTTGTTTATAATAGCTATCCTAATGGGGGTTAAATGGGATTTCATTGTGGTTTTCATTTGCATTTTCCTGATGATTATTAATATTGAGCATGTTTTCAGCATTATTTGATTTTAAATGTTGTCTTAAGCAATAGGGATTAGACCAAATTACCAAACTGGGCTGAGCCCACATGTAACTCTAGAGAAGGTGTCTCTTCTCCTGGTGTCTCACCAACTACTTTATTTATTTATTTATTTATTTATTTATTTATTGCGGTACCAGGGATTGAACCCAGGGGCTTTCTACCTCCGAGCTACATCCCTGGCCCTAATTTTTTATACTTTATTTTAAAGCCGGGTCTCACAAAGTTGCGGAGGGCCTCACTAAGTAGCTGAGGCTGGCCGCGAACCCTGATCCTCAGGTCTCAGCCTCCCAGGTACTGGGATTACAAGCGTGCGCCACCACGCCCGGCCCGACCACTTTAGTAAAGACTCCACTTTTTAGCATTCATTGTAATGATCTGTATTGATCTTGGTGGAGTTCAAGGACTATGGACAGACTTTCAGTTTGGTTATATTGGCATGTGGTTTAGAGATAAGAATTGCTAAAATTGACTGCAGTGGTGCCCAAGCAGGAGAATAAATATATCCGTAGATTGTGATTTCTGGGGTCAATGGTGATCTTGGGTCCATTGGAAGCTCGTGTCACCCTAACAAATACATTGATTTGAAATTCTTTAAGTGTTTTTATTTAGAGTTTTACAGATCTACTACAGGGTTATGGTGGGAAAAGCCTTGAGTTACTGTCTGAAGGAACTTTCCTCTCTAACTGTTGTATTTCAGAACCAGAACTCTAAGGAAAAATTGACAAATAATGCATACTAAAATATCCTGACAATCATCCTTCTATTCTCAAAAGCTAAATTATGGGGAAAATGGGCATGAGGAAAAGGCTAATTTAAAAATTAATTGTGCAGAAAATTTTCTCATTGTGTTTATGATGTATTTAATAAATCAAATTCTGCTTAAACTGGGTTAGCAAGTACTAAATTAAACAGCAGAACATGAATGTAATGTCTTTAAGGGCATTGAAACTACAATTTTATAAGAATACTCTCAATTTATATTAGAATTGGGTTATGAGTTGGTTTTTTTCAAAAGAATTCTTTTAATTCTTACAGTTTCAATACCTTTTTTGTATTCCCCTGGGGTAGAGAGAGAGAGAGAGAAAAATGCATATGTATATGTGTTTTCTAATTCTGAATAGTCATAACATAATAAGACTGTCTATCTTGCTTATAACAAGAGAAAAAAATGAGCTGAGCTGGCCTTGTATCAAGTTGATCTCCTTCCTTTGTTTCTTACAATTTATCTACTTCCCTCAAGTTCTTTGTAAATGTGGAGCCTTTTTTTAAAAAATAGTTTATACATGATTTTAAAATATTTTTAATTAATAGACTTTATACTTTAAAACAATTTTAAATTTACATAAAAATTAATTGCATTTCATTTTTTCTTTCTTGGATTGTGTTTTGGGCTTTGTATCCAGAAAAATCATCATTAAACCCAAGGTTACCTAGATTTTCTCCAGTGTTATCTTCTGGGAGTTTTCAAATTTGTTTTTTATTTTATTTTATTTATTTATTTATTTATTTATTTATTTATTTATTTATTTGCGGTACCGGGGATTGAATGCAGGGGCGTTCTACCTCCGTGCTACGCCCCCGGCCCTATTTTTTATACTTTATTTTGAAACCAGGTCTCACGAAGTTGCGGAGGGCCTCACTAAGGAGAGAGTGAGAGAGAGAGAGAGAGAGAGAGAGAGAGAGAGCTGAGGCTGGCCGCGAACCCGGATCCTCCGGTCTCCACCTCCCAAAGTACTGGGATTACAAGCATGCGCCACCACGCCTGGCTTCAAATTTGTTTTTTAAATTTAAGTTTACAATTCTTTCTGAGGTAGTTCTTTGGAAAGGTGCAAAGTCTGTGTCTAGATTTGTTTTCTTCCTGTCTAGGCATGTAGCTGTCCAGCTATTCCAGAACAATTTGTTGAGGGGACTATTCTCTCTCCATTGAATTTCCTTCACTCTTTGTCAAAGAACAGTTTACTATTATCTGTGTGTCTGTTTCTGGGCTTTCTGTTCTGAAACTCATTTTATTAGCAATAACTCTGATTATTTAGTAGATTTTGCTTCATAGCATGATTGGCTATTAGTAATTCCATTCAATTTTTATTCAGGTAAAATTTACATACAAGAAAATGCAGATATCTTTCCTTTTAAATACCTGGTGAACCTCTTGGGTTTTTTTTAAGTGCAATTGTGTGAAATAGTTGATATTTTGTGGGGTGATATTTATAACTAAGAAAAAACCTTTAAAAATGAGAGCATGTCTTGCAGTGAGCTAACTTTTCTGTCGAGTAGAAGTTGCTACCTCCATGATCACTACCACCATGATAAAACATAATACATATCTGGATTTGTCTCAGTTTTGTTTGAATCCAAGGTCTGTGCTGTATACCTCTGTAGTACCTTATGCAAATCACTTAATCAAGAATCAGTCTCTGCAGCAAAGAAATGGAAATAATTATGCATACCAATCAGGATTGTGGTAAAGACTAGATGATAAAATGTATTCAAAAAGGCTTTTGTGAAATGTGAAATCCTGAAGCAATGTTGGGTGTTATGTTTATTGAATAAGGAAACTTGAAGGGAATGTTTTAAAGATCAGTACATCCAGCTGCCATCAGACAGCTGGTGTCTTTTAATCAGCAATTACAGCATTAAGATATTAAAATCTCTAAGAATGCTTTTACAAGTGGCTTACAGAGAAGCAGATTCTCCAAAATTCCATCAAACCATATCAAGGTTTGTTACTCTAAGCCATATTACATTATGTGCAATTTAAATATTTCACACTATATTATTTTTTATCCTATCTTTGGTGGGATAACTTTAAGATTCCTCTCAAATTTTGTTACTGTGAAAAAGAAGACTTAGTGAATAAATGGCTGACATGGTACGTAGAAGACTGTGGTTTTCATTTTTCTTCATGGGAGAATTAGTCAGCTGAAGGCTGATTAATTGATTACAACTATCTTCCATCAAGAAAGCAACAGCACATAAAATATTTGTGCTTAAAGTACTAAAGTGGTAGTAGAATCAGTGTGGTTCTGGCTTAGTCTGTTTGTGGTGATACAACAGAATATCTAAAATTGTAATTTATAAAGATCAAAATTTTGCTTTCTCACAGTTTTGGAGCTGGGAAATGTAAAACCAACTTGCTGGCATTTGTTCTGGTGAGGGCCTTCTTGCTGCATCTCCTGTGTCAGAAGGCAAAAGGCCTAACTGCAGGATGTCGCTTTTATAAGGGCCCTAATTCCATCAATAAGAGAGAGAAACCCACAGGGCCAAATCACCTCTTAAAGGCCCAGCTTCTTAATACTATCACATTGGCAACACCTGAATTTGAAGGGGACTCATTCAGACTATAAAAGTTTCCTTAAGTGATCTAGTTTTATTAATCCATTAGTTTATTAAATCATTCAAACAAAGAATTAATGAATTCCCTCTCTCCATAAACCTCCCACTGGGCTAGGTGCTGGGATAAAAGTAAAATACAGTTGGAAGCAGAACCATCTTCTTGAGCTTTCGATGGTGTGCCTGGCAAGGAGGGAGAGGGGTGTTCCAAGTAGAAGAAATGGAATATAAAAAAGAAAAGTAGTGCAGGGTCTTTTGTCCATTTCTTTTTCCATTTCTTCTTTTCACTATTCCTCAAAATGTAGAATTCGGTCAATGTGGGCAAGATGTCTGGTTATTTCTTTCCTATTTTGGGTTTAGTGCTGGCACAACTGACCAGGTGATAAGGGAACATGGGTGTAAATTCTCTTGCTCCAGAGCACACTGGGTTGGCCAGCTATGTGCTGGGTCATGGGAAAGAAATGATTGGCAAATAATTACATCTAACACTAATAAGACATTATTATTCAGTGAATAAGCATACCTTTGGGGGAAGTCATCAAATGTAATAGTTCCACGTTTTTCTTAACCCATAGACATTTTATTTTTCCAAAACAGAGAAGCCTAGTGATAGTAGATCCCATAAATGTAAAAGCGCTCTGTAACACATGAACTATGACATTCATTGAAATAATGGATGTTGCTTTTTAACTTATAAAAAATGTAATGATTTCTTAAATTTAAATTTACCAATTTCAACCCATACTAGTACTTAGAAATAGAAGATTTTTTTTTTTTTTTTTTTTTGCGGTACCGGGGATTGAACACAGGGGCGTTCTACCTCCGCGCTACACCCCCGGCCCTATTTTTTTATACTTTATTTTGAAACCGGGTCTCACGAAGTTGCGGAGGGCCTCACTAAGGGGGGGGAGAGAGAGAGAGAGAGAGAGAGAAAGAGCGCGAGAGAGCTGAGGCTGGCCGCGAACCCGGATCCTCCGGTCTCCGCCTCCCAAAGTACTGGGATTACAAGCGTGCGCCACCACGCCCGGCTAGAAGATTTTTTTTAGAAGATATTTTTTTAAAAAAGAGTATCTTGTAATCTGTTAAATAACGAGATGTTAAAATCGCCAAAGTCCCTTCTCTGGAAGGATATTTGCTTTTACTATGTTTACTCATGGACTGAAAAGCTTGCCAATTATTATATTTCACATCAATATAACAAACAATGACATTTTAGGAAGAATAACATTTACTACTGGAGAAGCACTTGTTTTTGGGGTGTTTTTCACTAATTATGGCTTTCTGAAGCGTCATACTCAGTGAAGCAAGACACCTTCGGGTTTCCCCACGCACCACACTCCTACGCAATTCTCTTCCACCACCTCCTAGACTTCTCTGACTGTTGTCACGTTCCTATGCACCTATATTTTTATTTAACATTTTAAGGACTAGGTTTCTTTTTAATTTTAGCCTTTACCTAAAATTTAGCCTTTTCATAAAATTATGAAATCATAGTTTTATGTGCTGTTTTTCTAATATGTTATAAAAAAAGATATAAAAGGCTGTTTTCCACTTCCAGAAACAGACTATTACAGAGCCTTCCTCCGGAATATAACCCTCTATCATGGCCTTCTCTTAAACTGTACCCCCACTTCCCTAAATAAACCTCTTATGTTCCATATATATATATATATATATATATATATATATATATATGGTTTGGGTTCACCAACATTATATGCAATATGCTTTATGCTTTAGGGGAAAAAAATGTCTGAAATCAGAGTCCTAGGACACTGACAGGTAAAGGAAAAGCCCCACCAGAGAGAACCCTGGATCTAAGTATTTCCTGAATTTAGTTTCCCCAATGAATCTAGTTTCCTTTTAATGGAGAAAAAATCTATTTCAGGTATAATAGTTGACATTCTTGTGAGATATAATTCACAGATTATTGTTTGTGCTTGCTGGAATATCAATTTACTTTAAAATATGCCCTCAAAACCTTAGTATCTACCTCCATAATATGGTCTGATTGGTATCACAGATATGCAGTGGCTTTCCAGGAAGACCAAGCCTTTTGCAAGCACAAGTACAGTCAGATTTTTAGCCATATAATTCTTGCTCTCTGTCTAATCCACCAGGATCTCTGCTCTCCTGGGGCTTTAAGAATATTATTATGTATTTTATATTGGGATAAATGACTTGATATTTTGCTCAAGGAAAAATTGATAGCAACATGTGTTTTAGTGAAATAAAATTGCTTTTCCTAAGTTGGATTAGCTCATATGTGTTATTTTATTTGTTTGACTTAAGATTAAATTTAGGGTACACGATTATATGTAATACATTTCCATACACCACACATAAAAACGTACCATTTTACCAGATATCTTCACCTTTTATAAAATAGAGTTCCTCTCTTCAATGGTTTTACAAACTAGATGGGAAAGCAAAACTAATAAACATGAACCAGTAAGTGAAAAATTAACTGTATCCCATTTAATTATGGAACTGATATAATCATATCACACTGAATTTGTTTCATATTGGTTCAAAATTCAGTATTAGAATTCCTTCATCCTTTCTCATATAAACATTCTACATACTTATTTTTGAAGCTGTGTGATAAATGTTATATAACATCATTCTAGGCACAAACTCACTTCAGAGTTTCTTTCTGTTTGTCTATGCAAGACATTCTGACCACGAAACAATTCTAATTTCAGAATTTTAATTTGGTATTATATTTGGAAGGAAGATTGAAATTGCTAACTTTAGTTGATAATTTGTACATATGTTTTTTATTGTAGAGTAAGAAAAAAGAAACATCCTTAGGGAAACACATAAGGGAAATGTGAAAAATAAAACATATCTCAAGGAATTTTTTGCAACTCTTAAAATATAGATTTTTTTAAGATTTGATATAATTTGGTCGGGCGTGGTGGCGCACGCTTGTAATCCCAGTACTTTGGGAGGTAGAGACTGGAGGATCCGGGTTCGCGGCCAGCCTCATCGCTCTCTCTCTCTCTCTCTCTCTCTCTCTCTCCCTGTCTCTCTCTCTCTCTTTCTCTCTACTTAGTGAGGCCCTCCGCAACTTCGTGAGACCCGGTTTCAAAATAAAGTATAAAAAATAGGGCCGGGGGTATAGCGTGGAGGTAGAACGCCCCTGGGTTCAATCCCCGGTACCGCAAAAAAAAAAAAAAGATTTGATATAATTTACTAGTAATCCATTTTTAAGTCTTATCATGTATATAAAAACATTATTACAGTGGTGCACTGGCCTCAAAGATTTTTGTTTAAGATCTGAAAATAGGTTAGTATATATGATATCAGCCATTTAGTCTGATCTTCATGTAAATCCAAATGGTAACCCTTTTTATATATGCAGATATTGATTATACTTTATATTTTAATGTTTCTAGTTTGTGAGCTGAGATGTTGTCTTATACAAATAAATTATCTAGACTATTCCTATAATTAGGGCAGGAATCACCATCACCATCACCTTTCAATGTAGGGACCTAAAGGAAGACATTTTCAACTGGGAACATATTTTGATAAGAGCCCACAGAGCCATGGATTTCTTAACTATTATAATAACATAGAAATGATATGCATATCCTGGGTCATCTAATACATTAAAGGCTATGTTTAGAAAATATTATAAAAGATATTGAGAAAAATAGGTTTCAACGCAAAGTCATTTGAAAAAGTATGTTGTACATTTGTAAGAAAATTTGGCACCCAGAAGAGAGACTAGGGACAATTGACAATAGAAGATTAGGCTGTTAGTTGGCAGGCAAGAGAAGAAGAAATCTTGCATATGCTCGCTTATTTAAGTAAATACACAATTCTTTATCTCTACTTCTGATGTGCACTTTAATATTTGCCAGGCTTTGTTGTTCCCTAGCAGGCTGCTAACGTAAGGTCCTCGGAACACTGGCCTAGTGTTCCTTCTATTATTTTCTTTCTCAGTAAATTTTGGCAGTAGAGTTTTTTTTCAGTACCTTTTCTGTTCTCAGAAGCTGGCACATTCTTAATTCCCAGAAGAGGCATGTTTCCAGGCCCCTTAAATATTCTCCCACTCAGGACTAGGGTGTGGCTTAGTGGTCAAGCCCATGCTTAGCACATGAGAGACCCTGGTTTCCATCCCTAAAACATAGTAGTAGTAGTAGTAGTAGTAGTAGTAATAGTAGTAGTAGTAGTAGTAGTAGTAGTAGTAGAAAAG